>CM062851.1:2203200-2389777 GCA_031772225.1 Eubasilissa splendida
ACCTGACAATGTGGGTACCTGTTTAACGTATACTGTAATTGTACGTATGGGAGAGAGAAGGCACGAGGATATGGGCGACGAAGAGAAAGGGAGAAGTAGATACTTCATACAGTGCTAGAGACCCGATGTGTCACAGTTCATACACCTTGTTTAGTGAAACGCAGGGTTGCCGACAAATTTTAACTATCCAATACCTTTTTTAATTATTATTTTACACTAAATAAAGCAATTTATTTTGAATAAAGGTTTCTTCATAATTAATATAATTTATGCTCTGTTTTTGACAGTCATGATAGAGATTTGGAATAGACTAGCATATAACACTTATGGAATACGAAACGTGATATTTGTCACAGTGAAATAACTATTTTCCAGGCAGCAAGAACTAGGTAGATTTCGTCTATGTGTGTTAACGTTTTTTTTACATTTGTACGGCTTTAAGTTTTTGAATGGCCATCATTTTGAAACAACTAGCTGGTTAACGAACATAGCAGAGATATTTTTCAAAATTTAAAGAAGCGATTCCTCTTCCTTCTTTGTTCACAAATTAAATATAATAAATAATTAGAAAAAATACTTTGTTCAAACCACTATTTATTGATAATTCATCATGTTCTTCAGGGAACAATGTATACTGAAATTAAAAATACAGGCATTGATAAAAACAAAACTACAAAATTAGTAAGAACTAATATGAAAACAAATTTAAAAGGTGACTATTTACAAAAAGGATTTGAAGATATTGAAGAAGTAAATTATGTATAAATGTATTTAAATGTGTACAAATATGTAAATGTACAAATAAATAAATAAAATTAAAATAAATCAAATATTAATATAATCTTTAAGCACTGCCCCATTCAATTATTCCAAGCGTATTTTTTACATTATATTATATAGTTACAAATAAATAAAATAAATAAACAATACAGCTTACTTTTGTATTCAATGGTATACTATTGCACGATGTACTATTTTATTAACATTTGATATTGACCCAGCAGCTTCAGATTATGTTTTTTATAATTTAAATAAGTATGATGGAATTACATACTAAATTATTGTACTTTAAATTATGATAATTTTGTCAGCCCTGTTTAGCGTTTAGTCGCGGCAAGTTAATGTCTACCTCTGCATACCTCTGCAGAAGGAATCGCGGCCGGATCAGGATCCACACCACGCGGACATAGTCCATTCCATCCATCACGGGAGTTCTTAACCAACGGGTGATAGAAGTTTGTGAAATCAGACGTAGTGCTACTTAGTAACAATGCGCATAATATGAAGTCTAACGATATCTTTTAAAATTCTCAGATGAATACTAATTTTAAGGCATGTCTTTTTAACACTAATAAATTCAATTTTTTGTAACCGTTCACAAGTGCTTTGCGGCAGTCGCGTGAAGAAACACGCTCTCGAGTTTGGTATTGATGTCGGCTTACTAGGGACCCAGGGGCGTCCGCAGTCGGCAGGTACCGAGCTGGTGGCGAATACAAATCATGCGGAAGGCCTGGAGTCCAAGTTCAAGGGCAGCTAGCAGCGCAGAGCAGTTCTTGTGCCAATACTAACGTCAGTTGGTGAATATGCAAGGATTTATTATTCGCATAGCTCTGAAGCCACTTACATTTCTCACTGCTCCTTCCGAAGAGTCAGGTATCCAAGAGGAGGTTTTGAAAGGCTGAAAAATTTGTCATCGAACGTAGTCCCGACTCGCTCTCTAAAACTGCCTTACCGCATATTCTAAGTAATAATAAATTTGCATTACAAGTAAGTCATCTTCTGCATAAGAGTAAAACTGAATTACAAACAATTTGACGATTGTATTTTAATTTTAGAATAAACTAGAAATCAGAAAACCCAATGATTAATAGAATTAACTTTGTAGAGTTTCATCATAGTAGATATAAATGAAATAATGTTATTACTCTACTTGAGTTTATTAGCACTACTCGAGTTTCGAGAGAACATTAACTATCATCGACAGGTGAAGTATTAAAGGACAGGTGAAGTATTACGTTTATATATTATATACTAGAAGAATCATCGGGTGGACCTAAAGACTCCTCTAATATATAATATATCGCCTTGTACAAGACTTCACTATCAAAAAAATGTTCGACATTTTGCTCGCTGTGATCAAATTTACCAGAGCCATGTTACATCTTCTATCTTTAATATTCTTCTATATCTTTTACTTCTCCTTCAGTTCTTTCTCTTTCGCATATGATACTCATAATAAATTGAGACTTATTTTTTATTAAAACACGTTATGCATATTAATAAAAACATGTGCCAAAAACGCAAATAACTCATGCAATGGTGTACAGTCTGTGGTGGTCCTACATGCGCCTCACAGTCATGACCGCGTAACCAATTACCTGACAGCCATGTAGTGCTGAAACGCACCAATCAGTGGCAGCATCAATACATCGTGACGGATGAGTCCTAGGAGCTAGCCGACCTCTTCTCCGCAGACCATTCTTTCGACCACACCTCAAGCGAGCCACTCCACCATTCGGCGTACATAACTCTATAATCGTTTTAAATTCAATCATGCATCCAACATACAATTTCGTGCCAATCTTCTGTATGTACGTTTTAAATAAATCCGCTTGCTCTAGTTGCAATAACACCGAAATGTTTGTAAAACGCTACTTTAGTGTTTTTTATTTCCAGCAAGAAAAAACACCAAAGTAGTGATACTATCGAATCTAATACGTACCACTCGATTATTCTATTAAGATTATGAATTAGCTGGCAAATAATAATAATCATCGCTAGAGTAGGAAAACTCGGAATGCAATCTGAAGCCAGGAGGTATATGTGACTTGGGAATGCTATATATAATTTCTATCTACACATTATACATGTGGTGGGCAATCCTACCTTTTCAAAATCCAGTTTTGTGTGAGTACACCGCAAAACTTACGGATCAGAACTGATCGAACCGCCTTTGGGGACAGATCTATTTAACAGCAGAGCCTGCAAGATGTATATCCCGTTTTGTTATCGGTTTAAGAGTCAGAGACTGATTAGCCAGATGTACACGGAATACCGTCAGCAGAGCGCAACCAGAAGAAACAAGACATCGGATTGCCGCCCAGGAGATGGAAGGCAAGACAAACCAGGTTAGTGGTTTTACTTACATAATCTGGAATTGCATAGTAGTTTACACGAACAATTTCAATCATTTTAAGATTATGTCTCTTTGTGTATTTATTTGCGTATACTAATTAAATAGTGTTGTGATAGAGCACTTCCCTTTTTTTTGATAAAATTATATTTACAATGAAAAATGGGTTGGGCAGCGGTCATTACCTATCATATAATATATTATTTAGAATACTCCTTCATAGTTAAGAAAGAGTTAAAATAAATAATGAGCTTGATAAATTTCAATTTGCTACCTATAGCAGGTTGCGGGTTGTTAGGGTGCACGGAACTCAGCTAGTTTTTTGGCCTATCCAGTTTTGTTCTACGGCACTGAAATATGAGCTATAGAACGCAGGAAGACAGATGTTCTAGAAATATGATGCTGATAATGTGCCGTGAATAAATTGATCAATTCTTTATCTCCAGGTATTTACATTTTAAAAGCTTCAGAATCTGGTTAACTTCAGTGACCGCCTCGTGAATGATTTCCTCGGCCTTCAGTCCCGCAATACATTTAAAAATGTATAACGTCATCTTATATAGATTGCTCCTTTCCATCTAAGTGACTTTCCATCTAAACTTTTTGCAGACTGCTGCATCCGTTACCTAGCCAATCTTTTTTGTGGGTTTCTTTGAACGTTCCACCATAATGTTATTTTCCCAGCGGATTCTTTATATTGGTCTATGTCAATGTGTCTCTTTTACATACATCCTTAAAGCGTATACGCTAACCACCGCGAGAACTCTTGGCATAGCAAAGCTCGTTACACATATTGTCTTTGGATGTACGGCCATCTTCCATGCGAGACTGTTAAAAAAGCTACCACTGATGATCTGGGTGCGGGCTAGGACTTCCGCATTGGTCAACTTGTCTGGCCATGACACACCCACGGTACGTCACAAACAACTCATGAGAAAGGCATTGACCTTTTTTCTTCTGACCTCTGTACGGTGGCCAAGTGTTCCTATCAAATAAAAGAAGAATACTAAGTACGCAAGCCTGGTAGACACGGATTTTCGTGACATCCACTTCTTTCTATCCTGAAATCTATCAAAAGTTACAAAATATGCCTTAATACACAAATGCGCAGATGCACCTAGTTCCGCGTTCGTATCAAGGAAATAAAGAAAAATATGAATTTTTGGTAGTTTATTCGGTCCCAGTCTAATTAAGTAATTTAAATCTATGGTAGTTATGTGTGTCTGTGCTGAGCTTTAGCAAATTAAGCTCCGATATAAAATCACACCAACTGATGGAGAGGTTATATGAATCAAACAAATGATAGGTTTATACTCACTGAATCTGATCGTTTAATTTACAGATACGTACAATACAACAATTGAGAAAAGTAGAGTACAATGCGGTAGTATAACATTTGAGGAGATCGACTGCGCAGCGAAGAATGCAGGTTTCGTCCTGCCGAGACGTCTGATGCCCAGGAGTGGTGACGAGAGAAAGTGAAGTCGGTGTGGACCTCTGGACAAGATCCTGGACTCCCGGCGGTAGCCGGCTGTATTTCGCGTATGTGTTATATTGGTTTGGTGAACGCCCTGGAGTTTGGAGTTCCCGGAGAATGGAGACATTCATTCGTCTCGCAGTACATGGTATAAAAAGTTCACGATATACATTGCACTACACTACATCACGAAGCCATGCATTTTTATATTCTTCTAGGGGTCCATATTTTATCTTTAGGATTTTGCCTAGTCAGGTATTGGATATGTGTTGTGATTTTGTATATTTTTTGTATAATTGTCGGACCGTCATACGTGTTCATGATATTTTATTATGAGTTCCTGAAAATTGAGACTTTCTTTCGTTTTGCAGTCCATTATATACGCAGCAAGTACTGCCAAACACCACATCACGAAGGCGTCGAGAATGTTCCTTTCTTTCCTCCATAGGGTCCGATCAGTTAAAACGAAGTCCGATCAGTAATTATATTGTTTAGATCTAACAATATCTGCTCGGTGTACTTAACTAATTTAACGAGATTTTAGTGTGTTTAATTTATAGGTGGGATTTGCAATTGACAGCCGATTGTATGTGATGGATTCTCACATTGTGCGGCAGTGTGTGTACACGCGTGTGTGTGTGTATCTAATTTTTGGAATGATTTGTGAACGCGGAAAGCACGTCAGCCGTGTCGTGCGGTCACTCGTGTCCCACACATATTAATATGCCTAATGAAAACTTTATATTCGCCCGCAAAACCAAACAAACATTGGAACAGCGTGGGCCAAAAAAAGCTGGCAGGTAGAAGATAATGCACACGCCAGTAGCAATTTACGAACAATGATAGTATTGCTAACTAAACCAAAAAAAAATAAAAAAAATTAACAGCTTACCACCAAAAAACATTAGGAAAATTAATAATAATAAAGAAATAATCAATGCTATGAAAAAACACTTTAAAGATAAATACTAATTAAACGTATTAATTAGATAGCTATACATATAAAAAAAAATGTTGTTGCTACCGGGACCTGGATCTCTTTCCAACGCGGGGAAGGTGCATTAAACAACTATGCTACAGCAGACGGTACTTTTGACGACAAATTTTCGAACCCATATGTTACACTTTTCAAATGAATACATCTATCGTTCCATTATTTGAAAACCATCTACTTTGTTTTTTACGGAATCTCAAATACCTTTCCGAGTAATGCGATAGGAGACGCCAGAATTCTTCAACATTTATAAAATGTATAAAATCTCATACTCTGAATGCGGTGCAATATTTTTATGTAATTTTTCTTCCGTTGAAACTATAAAATTTCTTGATGTATGATTGTATTCTCCCAACCTGAAGGGTCGCGGTTTTCCTTCCCTTACAGTCATTGTCTTTGGATGAGATTTCTCTCTGAGATTCGATTCGAGTTTTGCGCTGATTAGAATGACGCATCTAGTACACATGTAATGTGCACGAGACTCTCCTTCCACACAAAAACCTACAGAGAAAGACTACGATACAGATGAGCGGATAATATCAAGGGTACAAAATAGGTAACGTTATACTAAATTGACAAATTATATTTTTCGACATTCATCATTGATAATTAATGTTGCCATCCAGAAATAATAAATGTTTTAATAAATTATTGTTGCCAGTTTGAAACAGTGAATGATTCCAAGACGTATTAGATTACACGACATAGAAGTGGTGAGCTGTTTTAACATTTACAATACCGTGATATAAAATATCCAAACGCAGCCATGCTGTCAACTCGTGTTACCGTAAACAACAGTTAGAAAAAATGTTTTTATTAGCTTAAATGGCTTTAATGGCACGAATTTACTCTAAATATTGAGCATTCAATTTTAAAAAAATGACAGCATAATTTAGAGCATTCATTAAGTCCTGTATAATGTGTTCTTCCTTCTTATCTCTCTTCATTTAATTAGTGAGAAAGAGATAATTATATTTGTATGTTTGTTATTCTTTTCACTGTGAAAATAGTGTGTGATCGCTGTCTTTCATATTACAAATGGTATTTTTACCAACGTGTTAATTTTAACGGATTGAATGAAAAAAATATTTGTTTTTGTACGAATGTTTTTTCATAATTGGTTTTTCACTAGTCATTTCTAAGCGATGATATTTTCTTTAGGATTATCTAAAATACAAATTTTACGTTGCTTGTATTTACCGAAATATTATAGGTTTAATTATGATGGTAGACCTGTGTTACTGCACGGTTTGGGAAGGGTTAAAGAGAATATTAAAGTAGTTTATTATTATTATTATTATTTATTATTATTAGTAACTATATAATACTATGTACAAATCAGTTTGGAACTAGGGAAATTCTGTGTCGAGACGGGCATAGTTTACAAGCAATTGTTTAATTAATTAGAATTGCAAGTAGATAGAATTACATTTATTACTATATAAAAGGTGTATATGAAGAACAATTTTAAAATGGACTTAATTTTTGGATCACTTTGTAACAATAATTAATATAGGTATGAGTCAATATGTTTGGGTGAGTGCACCAATACTGGCTCTACCCATATTACGAATTCAAGATTTAATATATAGTTTCATGTTCTTGGGACAATTCAATTGATTTAAGTCTTTTAGCATTCTATTAAATAGTTTAGATCCAAAATATTTGTAGTTGTTACGTATTAGATGGTGACATTTTAAAATTATAGAATTCTTAACAAATTTAATGTTTATTTTTTTACAGTTACTTCGTAGGGAAGTCTGCTTTATTTCAATGTTATCATTAGCAAATTCATGTAAACTTTTGTAAGTCGCTAAAATACGCATTACACGAGATATTTAAAATAAAATAGTGAAAAACATTTTATAATCAGAAATTCTATAACTGTTATTCATAAAACTATTTTTATACTTTGGTGTGTTGCGTGTTGAGGCCTAGATGTGCAATCAGGTGAATTCACCTATTGTTGTACCAATACAGTTGTCTCCAGTTTACATAAGATTTTGCGGGAATGCAAGCATCTCGGGTAACAATAGAAATTAAAGGCTTACCTCGGTTTCGGTTAGCTGTTTAATAGTATATAGTTAAGAAGCGAATTCATAGATTCACAATACTACATTTAAGAGTGATTACAGCATTTTACACAATTAGAAAATTCACTAAAAACGCTGCCAGACTAGAAGAGATCAAGAATCAGTCTCCATCGATCTCCGCCGGCCGATATCGCGAAACTGTGGGTAATGTATCTGTTGGCTGCGCCCTCAAGCTCGCACGCGACATGCTGCTACTGGCGTGTGTCGCGGCTATATCAGCTTTGCCATATTGTCACAGATGTCACTCACTGTCCGCCTTAATACAATAAAAATTGCATGAAAAGTTTGGATTGATGGAAGGTTTATACGAAGAATCAGATATCGGCCGGGTAGTTCTGCCAATCCAAAATGTATCCTCCAAGCTACCCCCGAGTGGCATTGCAAAAGCAATCCCAAGAGATGCTACTTCAAAAATACCTTGAAGAAGATGTGCTGGCAGTATGGAGAAGGATGCAATAGTATTTTCTTGCACCTACATGATACGATACGATACTATACGAAAACTAGGTGATGTTTAACAATTAACCAGAACGACAATTAAAGCTAGCTACTTTTTTTGACCCACACTCTCCGTGCCCACTGATGTGACCTTAGTGAAGCTGAAATATTTGGTTCCGTAACTATTAGCCACATCAAACATTACGCAGTCCTCGCTGTCTAGCCAACCAATCACTGACCGAATATATTATACATTTTATTGGATAGATTATCTGTTGATGCCATAATGGGAGTAACCCGTCACGGTAAAGCCATACTAATTATGTTAATCAGATACATTTTAAAAGATTTTGCTTCGTTTCATAGATCGTGGTTTTATGAGTTTTTTGTTCTTTGCTCATTTGTTTTGTTCATAATTCGGACCGATGTGCCATCGAAGGAGCCTTGAGATGGTACAGCCCGCTACCTGCTATTCGTCAGTCATATATAATATCTCAATTACTCTGAATTTATTATTATAGTAAGGAAGGCACATGTTGCTCATGCCATGAACGGCGAGACGCACGGATATCTCCATTCAGACAGACTCTCGACTATTTGCCTGAGGCGAATCCTTCAATGGCAACTTGCTGGTAGGGAAGATAGCTCGGAGAAGCTCGTTGTGGTCGGCCAAATTGAAGGTCGAAGGGAAAGAGAAAGACGTCGGACCGACCGAGTGCACTTTTCTGGTGATAAACCTGAGGTCTGCAAGATGCCGAGAAAAGTGGAGGAGCATAGTCAAGAGGGCGAGAGTCATGAAGGACCGACGTGAATGATTAAGGTGGTGCAAGCGTATCAAGTCATCGCCGGAACGATACATTATATATTAAGAGAATGTCTTATGGTTTTATTTTATTATGACATAATATTTGTTAGATTAGATTCTTCTTTTTAATTTCTTTCTTCTCAGAGCAATCGTAAATTTAAATTTTTTATCGTTATTTTATGTTGCCGCCTTCTTAGTGTGCCGACGATCATCCTGATGATGGCCTCTCCATTCTGTGCTAGACGGAACTGCTCTTACACTCTTTGATTCACAATTCCTTCACTTCCTGTCTGTCAGCTAAGATGCCTTACTCCTAAGTCATTCTCTTTACTATAAATTGTAGAGATTGGCACTTCGGATCTTTTAACACATGACCAAGATAACCGATTTTTTCACCGCTGGACCATGGACATTTCCTATTATTTTTAATACTTAAATCGTGAGTCTTTTAATATTATCTTCGCGCCACGTGTTGCCGTCACTATAGCCTCCCGCAGGGCCGACTGCTTTCTGTTAGTATCCTATTTTATATTATGTTTATAATAGCAGTATACCTACAGTTTTTACAATCCGCAAGAAATGGTAACGAAGTTGCAATCGTATATCTTATAGTGTAGACTATTCTACTAAATGCAGCAAAATATTATTTATTAAATATGAATTAAATATATTAATTAGAAAGATATACATATAAAATCAATTTTATCGAAAAATATTGTTGTTGCGCCACCGGGATTCGAACCTGGATCTCTTTCCTAACCGGGGAATGTGCATTATCCAACTATGCTACAGCGACGATTTTCGAACCTATATGTTACCTTTTTGATATTAATACATTTAATCATTCCATTATTTGAAAGAGCCATCTACCTTATTTTTACAGAATCTCAAATACCTTTGAGTAAACTGATAGCAGACGCTAGAATTATCAATTCATTTTTATTAAATTTTGTGTTCTCCTAATAATAAAGTTGTATCAATGTGTTCAAAATTTAATAAAAATGAATTGATAATTCTTCCGTCTGCTATCAGCTTACTCAAAGGTATTTGAGATTCTGTAAAAATAAGGTAGATGGCTCTTTCAAATAATGGAACGATTAAATGTATTAATATCAAAAAGGTAACATATAGGTTCGAAAATTGTCGCTAAAAATATTGTCGCTGTAGCATAGTTGGATAATGCACCTTCCCCGGCTAGGAAAGAGATCCAGGTTCAAATCCCGGTGTCGTAACAACAATATTTTTCGATAAAATTGATTTTATATGTATATCTTTCTAATCAATATATTTAATACATATTTATTATTTATTATATGATTATTCACGTTTATAAACACATTTAATGAGAAAAAATTCAACACTAAACCATATAATTATTATATTATATTGACTTCTTGGATTGCTTTCTGTTTGTATAATATTTATTACCTACATAGAACGATTGTATAACAGTAAGTAATGTACCACAAATTTTTTAATAAATCATATATGGACGAAGTGTAATCAGTATTCAGTTATTGACCACGATAGCTTATAAAGAAATATTACACTATGAATAGGCATTAAAATTTTATGCGAATAGCGATACTAATATAGTTTTTATTTATCTGTTTTTTCTTCACTTTAGCAGAATACAAGGCCGTTGTGTTAATGTTGTCCACGTGTTAGAATATAATACCTACGGTCAAATAATAAATAACGTACACTTGTAAAGGTGTGCAATTGAGGAATTCAGAATGACAGATGTTCAAGTATTGTATTTTAATGAAAATTATGAAAGTGAAAATACTATTTTGCAGGAAAGAAAGATCATAAAAACTGCAATTTTAAAATTATTTTTACGAACTAATATTATTTTTCGCGAAAAAGGAAAGCAAGACACCGTTCAAAATACTTGTAGGTAATTAATGTTTGGAACAAGTTGAGGAGTTTGTGCTTTTGGGAAGTATGTTTGATAGAAACGGAAAGACTGAGAATGATATCGAAAGGAGGGTGACTGCAGGGAATAAAGTGAACGGTGCTTTGAATGAAATTATATCTAACGGGAATTTGTCAACCGAGGTAAGACTAGCGGTGCAAAATGGAGTCCTGGTACCGACACTGATGTATCGAAGTGAGACCTGGAGCTGGCAGAAGAGGAACGAAAGTAGACTGAATGCATGGTCATAAAGAACGGATAAATGAGGAGAGAATGCTAAGAAAGATATATAACGCGAGTGTTGATGGCACCAGAAATAGAGAATATTCACGGAAGACTTGGCACGACCAGGTAAACCAGATAATGGAGAATGGTTCTGTTAGAAGCCTCAATAATCGGCGAGCTTGTATGAGAAGATGTATGAATGTGGATGAGGCGAGAATTGTGTGTCAGGACGAGAGGAGTGTGGCGCTCTATCCTCGCCTAGGACAGAGAATGATGATCATTTACGTTCACCGCTTGGTTTGCATTTTTTAACACTACTTGGCAACTATACTATGCCACAGTGCAACACTACTTGGCAACTATACTATGCCACAGTGCAACACTACTTGGCAACTATACTATGCCACAGTGCAACACTACTTGGCAACTATACTATGCCACAGTGCAACACTACTTGGCAACTATACTATGCCACAGTGTAACACTACTTGGCAACTATACTATGCCACAGTGCAACACTACTTGGCAACTATACTATGCCACAGTGCAACACTACTTGGCAACTATACTATGCCACAGTGCAACACTACTTGGCAACTATACTATGCCACAGTGCAACACTACTTGGCAACTATACTATACCACAGTTCAACAATACTTGGCAACTATACTATGCCACAGTGCAACACTACTTGGCAACTATACTATGCCACAGTGCAACACTACTTGGCAACTATACTATGCCACAGTGCAACACTATTTGACAACTATACTATGCTTCAGTGCAACATTACTTGGCAACTATACAATGCCACAGTGCAACACTACTTGGCAACTATACTATGCCACAGTGCAACACTACTTGGCAACTATACTATGCCACAGTGCAACACTACTTGACAACTATACTATGCCACAGTGCAACACTACTTGGCAACTATACTATGCCACAGTGCAACACTACTTGGCAACTATACTATGCCACAGTGCAACACTACTTGACAACTATACTATGCCACAGTGCAACACTACTTGACAACTATACTATGCTTCAGTGCAACTATCTCAAAATCTCCCAGCGAGACACCCACACACCCACGAACTTCCATAAAAATCCGAATTTTTTTTCGTTCCTCATCAGATCATCATTCCGAGCCAGGCAGGACAAAGACACATCCACCAAATAATGAGCACTGCGAATGCAGATACCTAAAAATAACTTTTAGATAGTTTCCAGAATAGAGACGTATGGCGAGCACTACACCGACAAAAATACGGGACTTAAATATGAAAGAAGTCCAAGCAGAAAAAGAAAACAAGCCGCCGACTTGGTCCATTATAGTTCAGAGTCCTACGGTGCTGACAATAGAAGGAGGACACAGTAACGAAGAAACGTGACGGAACACGGAACCGGTGGCGTGACATGGACCATGTATCGTGACATCTGTAGTGTCAGACGAACAATTAGCCTCCTGATCATCGGGTGTATTCAACACGAGGACCGCGTTGCCTTCGCCATGATACTTAACTAAGCTTTTCAGCATTAGGGTGAGATCTAAGATCAGATGCCTATTTTTCACAACCTCTATGCAGTCAGCCTGATAGGTTGCATAGTTTTTATTGTTTCAGAGGTAACTTTGTAGAATTCCGTAATCACACATATGAAAATAAAAACTCTTGTTTTTTAGTTCTACTCGTTTAATTTCCATTAGACGTGTTTCGCCTTATGATGGCACTATCAATCTAACCATTTTAAATTCATCAACATGTATTTATATGAAGTCTATTGAAATGGGACAGCTATATAATTTTAAGTTCTTAAGATAATAATGGGAATATTGAGTTTTTATATTTTGGCGCGATTCTAAGAAACAACTCTGATATATGAAGGATAGTTGTACAGTTTTATTTAAATGAGATAGATACAACATTATTCATGTTAATTTTTAGGGTTTTTTTATTAACTACCGTATTTTTATCGAAACCATCTAGTTTACACCGAAGAAGTAACGATGGTTTAGAAACCGGTTGGTGATACTAAAAATAAAGTGATTATAAACAAAGTAAATTTTGAATACAAATTAAATGTATTAATTAGAAAGGATACTGGTACATATAAAATCAATTTTATCGAAAATATTGTTGTTGCTACCGGGATTCGAACCTGGATCTCTTCCAATCCGGAGAACATGCGTTAACCGATTATGCTACAGCACACAGTGCATTGATTTTCAAACCCATATGATACACTTTTCAAATTGATAAATCTATCGTTCCATTATTTGAAAGCATCTAATTTATTTTTACGGAATCTCAAATACCTTTTAGTAATCCGATAAGAGACATCAGAATTAACAATTCATATTTATTAAATTTTGGACACATTATTATTGAACTTATGTATTATTAAGTATTACACATTCTTATTGTGAAGTTGTAATTATTCACAACGTAGGTCTGTGATACTTTAATTAATACATTTAATTAGTATTTAAAATATCACAGACCTATATTCTGAATAATTACAACTTCACAATAATAATGTGTTCTTCTTCATAAATTGAATTTTGTTAATTTTATTTAAAAATCATGTGTTCGGAATTACCGTTTTGATTAAAGTAGCGGTTACCGATTAGATCGGTAAAACTCTGAATGTAATATCGGTTTACCGGTAATTATAAAGGTGTCGAAAAATGAATATTATACCATTACATTATAATATATAACAACAAATTGAGATTTATTTTTATTTTATTAAAAACTGGACACTGACACGTATGAATAATAATAAATAAAGTGCCATAAGCTTGCGTTGGTTAGTCTCGGATCCCCAACGCGCGTGCGCGCATTGCATAACGCATTGTAATCCGGTAATGGAATTTAGCCATATTTACCGGTAAATCGGTTTACCGAAAACCGGTAATGCATGCCCTGCAGGTAACGTACGTGATATTGATCTCCAATAAGTCAACTCCAGATTAAGTCAGAGATATGAGGGACGTGTAATTTTAAAATAAATATGTTTAAGGTTTAAAATGAAATGATTCAAGTCTGCAATCGAGGTATAACATGAACATTTAGGGATGACTGTTTATTTATGTTGAGTTCACATCTGTTTCCAAGTGCACGTGGTCAATGGTTGAAGGAATGGGATATTGCCGCGCAGATGATACAAATTTTATGTGGAATATTTTGTATTAAAATATTTTTTAAATGTTGATACTTGAAAAGTTAATTCCGTTTCAAAAAAAGTAGCAGGGCGGCGCCCTGGCTCGAAAATAAGTATCAGAGCGCCGCCTCGGCCCCACTAAACCACTGGTTCGGGGTTCGTGAATGTGTGAATATGTCGTGTGTCAACCTAAAGGTTCTGCTTATCTGTGAGTGGTGGGTGCTCCAATAATCACCCATTACTCACTGTCCGCGGTGGACGATAGCGGAGTGCATTGTGTAAGTGTATGTGACCAGAGCAGGTTAAGAAACAAAAATTACTTACATTTAACACTTTATTGTTAGTTTGGCATAGATTATAGATTAAGAGAGGTGGTCAAGCGGAACTTATTGGAACTGAGGAAGGCGGCGGCGAGAAGAGTGAGGTTCGCGATACCATTTTCCAGATGGTTGCTGGTGGCATGTTATTGTTGCCCGGCATCAGTACTGGATGTGTTTATGGCTGTTAGGAGCTCTTTTTCATGAATGATAATGACAATGTAGGCAATAGACCTACACATTTATTACATAAAATTTTAATACTGATGTTTAGTTTGATTTAAGAAAATAGTTAGAATTAATAAGCTTAAGATATTTGTAAACTGATATTTTTTACGTATTGCTTGATTCCTCGATAGCATAGTGGTTAGCAACCCCGCCAGCCGATGCACCACGCACCGCCAATTCTCCGTCATGCGGGACGTCTCGGATGGGTTAGATCTTTATTGAAAAGTTATCCGAATTAATTGGCTACTCACTTCAGACGATTGCCGATGCTTCCATTTGATCTCTGGCCGGGTATATATTACCGCGGGGATAAACATACCGCGTCCAACACGTTGCAGATGAACAGGCGGCTATTCCCGTCTCGGCGGCTGGGGCCTTATTCCCTGAAGTCTCGACAGCCCGACCACAGTTGAGATCTATGTTATAAAGCGCTAATTATTTATATATACCGATATTTCCGGTGGAACACCGGCAGATAAGATTATAATTCATCCTAAACTAGTCGATAATTAAAACAGCTTCCAAATAATTATTAACTTTTATTGCATCGTGCAATAATCCTTTAATTTTTCTGAATTGTTGCAAATGCCGAGATCAACAGAGAAACATATTTAATAAATTTGATTATGACATCATTTTCGATGCAATTGCGGAACAAATTCTAGCCATTGCAATGTAAGTGTATTTATTGAAACCGATAAATACATATTTTTTAAATATAGGGGCAAGTGCCCAACCTTTGGACAAAACTTTATTTTTCAACTTTAGATTTTTTTATCTGATAAATAGAAAATAATATGGTCGAACTTTTATCTATTACCTATTGGGATGACATTTGTGTATGTATTTAATATTTTTATTATAGTTAATTTTACACCATTTAAAAGTTATAAGGATTTTACTGAAAAACTGTATTTTTGTCCAAAGATACGACAGGTGCGCGTAACTCGTACCTACCTTTGGATACTAATTTATTTATGAATATAATATTATGTAAGAGTAAGATATAAGCTACAAATATACGTTGATTGTTTTTAAAAGCATTTAATATATTTTTTTATAATCTTCTTAATAACATGGAATAATAGTAATCAAACAGGCCTATCAAAATAACGATATAAGATGTTATCAAAAAATATAACGAAAAAGCTTAATGAAAATATGATGTAACTAAACTTCTTAGTTACGTTTGTTTTTTTAAATAAATATTGTACAGCTCTTCTGAATCCACAGAATTATTTGTATCGGATTCTTGTGAAGGAACAATTCTGACATATGAAATTATCGCCGTCCTCTGCAACTGGAATATTTTCTTTGTGTCGTTTCGGTATGCATCCTACATGAAAATTCTTGCATGTGTCACAGGTGAGTGAATTTTCTATATTGACCAATCGCTTGCATATATAACAGGTTACAACTATTTTATTCGTAAGAATATTCATTTTTGTAACTTTCTTTATTTCATTATTTGTAAAATTTTTCGTAATCTGGATTTAGATCACCTCTTTAACAGCTTCATTCAAGACTTCAATATTAACATTCTCTCTCTTACGTCCCAATTTACTTTTCGGCACTATTAAAAAAAAAGGTTTTATTAGCCACAAATCTCTTGGCAAATACAATCCACTACGTTCGTACCTTTGAACGCGTCCAGAGGTATGAACGTAGAGTTGTCCAAAGGTACGATATGCGCACAAAATTAAAAGATTATTAATCGTAGAAATTTGAGGTTAAAAATATACAAAAGTAACAATTGAATCAAATAGGATTATTCTTGGTATACTAATATACATAATAGGACAAAATGTAAATAGTCATTAAAAATACTTCATCACACTTTTCGTACATTTTTTTTTCAAATTTGTAAAAGAAAAACACTATTAACAAAATGACAGATTTGACACAATAGTGTTGCTAGCTGGCAAAAAGAGAATACTCTTATATTTTTAGGGAATTTTTATCCTGAATATTGCCAGAGATATTAATGTTGTCCATAGGTAAAACCGTCCAAAGGCCCCTATATATCAACGATTGTAAAAACACAAATAAAATATACATAAAAAAAACACAATTAATCAATAATATGTTACAGATATGTCTATGTTCTGATAATATTCATACGTCTCGTGTCACCAGTTATGGCACAGTGGTTAAAAGTGTAATAATTTTAGCCTAAGTATTCAGACTTTATGCTCTTCATTCTGTAAAACATTTTTCGCATTCATTTCAAACAATACTAAAAAATAGTCAATGACGTCACAACTCACAACATAACACACGATGATGATAACATTACACCTGTTGCATAAAATACAAATGATATCTTATAAATTTTTTGATAAAATGGATCATCTCGCTGTTAGATAAAATGATCGATTACGTGCATTTAGTCATTACTCAAGTAAGAGCTGTGATTCATTATTTAGCGGTTACGGATAGCGGATAAGTTGCCGACCTCAGTTGGTAAAACATTTGAATGGGGCTCGCAGACGTTGGATTATTTACAGCTTTCCAATACACTCCGTGCGTTCCGTATTCCTAAATATTCTTATAAAGCTAAGCAGACCACACCCGCGCCCACCCATCGGATTATTATTGCTCCCGCTAAATCGGTGCGGGTCTCGGCTGAGCGGCCGCAGAGCCGCGCCATTGTTCGTCACCTCGCGCCGGTGAGCTCCTCGCTGCGTTGCTCGGGGTGCGTCACCGTGCGGCTGGATCGTGGCCTCCCCGAGGGTTTTACCGGTTAATGGAGTACTCGCGATGGGCGGGCTAAGGTGACAAATTTGGTGATGCATCAGTAGATAAAAGGTACGCGAAGACCATCTGTAAGTCCGAGGTTGTGCTGCCAACAAGCTGGGAGTGGCAGAACGGCATCATGTGCACTTTTCATCCTGCGGTGGATTGATATAAACTGATGTTAATTATGATTGTAATAATGACGACGACACTGATAATGACAATGATGATGATACTAATGATACTAATGCTGATAGTGATGATAATAATATTCAATTCAATGCAGTATATAAATATAAAAATATATCATAGGAATGGATAATATTAAATGAAATTATTAATATAATGATATCGTACAGGTTAGATACAGAAGTATAACAGATCGGTTAGTATCTATTGTAGGATACTTTTCAGTGCCAAAATTTAATACCAAATTCGCTCAATGAATTTTCTTATTTTGTGCTCCGCGAATACTTAACAAATTGCCACTAGACTTAAAAGGGTATAAAGTTTTTAACGACTTCAAACCAAAAATAACAAAGTGGTTGCTTGATGTGGGTAGAAAGAAAAATGAATCTAATTTGTCATTTGTGCTAACCTATCTACCTACACATTTTTGTCTCCAACTATTGTATATTACAGGCAATAATATTTTTATAACTTTTTTTCAATAATATTGTATTATTTCAGATTGTATTTTTTGTCACATAACTTTTTATAACTTACTTGACATTATACTTACTTACATTTAAATAATTACAACTTTTATAAACTGTACAGGTTATTGCTTTAGAACAGACCACGTCTAGTAAAGTTTTATTAACCTTTATTTTTTTAAGTGTACTATTTATGCTACAAAAAAAAAAAAAAGTTAAAGTGTAACCTGGCGGTCTATACTTCACCAAAGATGAAATGTGGGTACGGATCTCGGAACTCACTTTGACGACTTTTTTCTTCACTTGTAATAAAATTATAACAACTTGTGTAATTCGTATGAACAGGAATCTACTCTACATTATTCAAAGAACTTAATCACAGTGGTTTATTACAAGAATAGCGATCATTACATCTGAAAACTAGAGTAATCTTAAACAAATATAGTCTGCGAAGAATGTCCAATGTTGAAGATGTAGAACCGCCATTACGGTAGGTTCAAAATACAGCGCAGACAGAAAAAATGGAACAATAATAATACATGATCTTGGATTTGGGACGCGCCTCCTCCATGTTTCGAACTCGTTACTTCCCTTGTTTCTATGTACTGATTTGAAATTAATTGGCTTATAGGCCCGAGTCATCCGCTACCCTTATCGGTAGATCGTGGCTAGCGATCGGA
This sequence comes from Eubasilissa splendida, assembly GCA_031772225.1. NCBI lineage: Eukaryota > Metazoa > Arthropoda > Insecta > Trichoptera > Phryganeidae > Eubasilissa > Eubasilissa splendida. The sequence continues at coordinate 2,222,070 of CM062851.1, forward strand.
TCCATAACCCGCTTGCGACATCATCCATCATTAGTTCCGGAGTTCTCCGTTCCGCACCCAAGGGGGAAATAAAATATTTCTACAAAAGATATGAACACAATGCAAATTAGGATTTATCACAAGATTAGTATAAATTGATGATTACTTTTCTTACCCAATATCCTATTATGGATTTATTGAATTACGAGTTTAAATGCCACCATGTTGTGGCCAGCCGCTAAAAACTCTAGTTTAAAAATTTATTACCAACTGAATTATTTAAATGATTTAAATAATTCAACTGCTTACGTATTTGTAACGTTACACTATTTACGAAAGCGTGGACAGCCATCCAGATTCAATGCCACAATGTTACTTGACCATGTAGATTATTAAATAGGCGCTTGGAAGACTGTTTCCCTCTCTAAAAAGTCATAAAAATATACTTTCTACTCATTTTCTTATTATTTATTAACATCTAAAAAATATATTATGGTCTCTTGTATACAAAGCCAATCCTTTCACGTTCTTGTCATATTTTTAATAATAAATATCAATGAAATACAACTTAACGTACATTTAACACTTAGTGAGATCGAATCTCAAAGGAACGATCGTGACATTACTTTACACTACGTAAGTCTTCATTAACAGTCTGTCTCAGTTACGCTTCACGAGGCAAGTGCTCCCTTACCGCTACGTTAAAGTACGCCTGAATATAGGCAAACTGTTAAACGCATTTACTCGCGGATGCATGGAGTGTCATCTTGGTCTTAAAATATATGGACTGTTAGTGTCCCTGCAACGGCTCATTAAAATAGGGAGATGGCGTCAACTTTGACTCTTCACAAAATAAATTAGGTATTTTAAGCATACTCTGAGAGATTGAATATCTAATTAACTCGCCAGAGAACCAACATGACATGAGATCCAAAAAATCGGAATCCTCGAATGACAATGGGCTGGACATATTTGTCAAAGAGATGATAGATGGCAGAAAAATATGATCCTGGGGGTTTAAGCTCGATGGAGCGATGACAAATTGTATGAGACACGGCGATTCTTGATTGAAGACTGTATCCAGCAATGTAAAAACAAAGGTAGATGATGATGGAGACATATTAAATTGGTATAAGTTTACTTGGTGCAAATCAGACCTAGTATTTTTTTATTATTTATAGTTTGTGATTAAAAAAGCCTCCTATAAAAACATTTACATCGCTAAGTTTTATTATGGCACTACGATCTTAGATTCACGAAATTCGTGAATCATTTGTAAATATTGGCATTTATTATGTTCACGTTAATATATAGTTATTTTTTAGATTTAAAAGGTAAAGTTACAGTTAGGGTAATGAATATGTAACCTAACCTAACTTAACTTAACCTAACCATTATAGATAAAACAGTAATACAAATCAGGTGATTCTTTGTTTTTATTTGAGCATATTAAAAATCAGAAAAATCGTGAATTTTTTATTTCTTTTGAGTAGAACCCTTGACAGATAGGTAAAGAAAAATATGATTTTTGAAACATATTGCATCCATTAAAATTTATCGTTAAATAAATGGCTTTTATGCTTAAAAATATTCAGGCAATACTATGCCTATTTTTTACCCTTACGTGTATGTAAATAAATAAACAAGAAAAAAGGTCCCGGGCCCTATTTTTGCAACCAGACATTTTTGAATAGATACTTTTAGTTTATATTAAATAAAATAACAATCACTTCGTATGAAACCACGAAATTTATTATACGTCAACCGGTTTCGCTTATCTCAAGTTTCTTCAGGACGTATTTAAAACGGATCATAAATACAAAAAGGATGCACTTATATAAGAGAGAGACAGAATACGTATACAGTTAAATAGAACATTAACGGAGACAGAATATAAAATTTTAGGTGAAAGGGAGAGACTGAATACATATACAGATAGACGGAACATTAAGGGAGAAGAAAATACAGTGTTGATGAATATTAAATTGATTTTAAAGAAAATATACCTAATATGGGGCTAATGAATAAATTAATTTAATTATTAAGAAGACTTTTAGTTGAACCCAAACATTTACTGGGATCAATTTCAGAAATTAATAAGATTTTAGAGAATTTCCGAGTATCATCTGCGAGTGCTTAGGTGCTCGGTGATAATGAAGAGATTAAGATGTATTCTCCTTTTTTGACATGCAACGTGATTTTTTTTTGTTTACATTTTTATGACACAATTTTGTCAAATTTCTTGCTTGTGTCTTCGTGTATGACTTGAGTCAAAACAGACAAGCAAAAAGTTATGAAAAGTTTCACGTCTGGGAATTTTTCATCGGTGCCAGATATTGTGAACGGCGAGCAGCGAGCCGGCCGCTGTGAATCACGCGAGAGATGTGAAATATATCACTATCGGGTGCGTTCAGGTGAGTATTTATAGGCCAGACGATTTGTTACTGACTTTACCGGGGCTATTTCTGGGCCCACATGTGCGGCCTGCGCTGGTACACTTTCTGACAACTCACTTCGGAATATTGTTCTTCCCGTACTACATTCTTTCGTCGGTGAATTATCACTCATTTACCATCGGACAATTTTTTATTTTTTTTAAATAATTTCTATGCGTTCTATTTGGTGTCACGTTTAATGATTCGTTTAAAAACTTTTTTGTATACCTGATTCACCGGGTGCCTTTAAAAGCATTGTGAAATAAAAACTATTTTGGTATGCAATGCTCTGCCATCTTAGCTACTATCCTAATATACAGCGGTGTCAAATTGTTTTCAAAGTATATAATGAAAATATTTTAATATATCATGACATCACAAAAACTGCGTTATAAATAGCGTATTAGAAAATTTCGGAACAATTTTTTTTTGCTAAAACAGTGTAAATATGCAATAAATTTAAGCAATTATGATTTAATAAGTTATTTTGTTATTCAGTAGGTTTCTATTATTTACCATATATATTATTCCCCATGGACAAGGTACACTGGCGTCGTCGGGTACCGCGACATTCGGCGCCCTGTGACGCGGCGCCGAGCGCTCCCGGATGCAGCCGACAGTGTCCGGAGTTTCCCGAATGCACGTTTCACTCGCGAGACGTCGCCAGGAATACTCGCCACTGTGGGTCGAGCACTATTTCTGGAACCACCGTTGTATGGAAATAGTAGGACTCTTCTGACATACCGGGGCCGTCTTGCGTAGGCCTGGATACAAATAATAAAAAATATATTTATCATATGCGTGTACAGGATGTCCAAAAAAATATGTATATGTGAGACAGGCAATCCAAAATTGCTTCGCATTTAAACCAATCGGTAAAGTTTAATTTGATGAGAAACGTTTTTATTTTTAGAACTTTCCCACGAACGTCGTAATGTGAGTGCCTTATTTGGCTTAAAATCTGTGTGACACATGGATTGGATTGAGAAGCAGCATTGAATTCCCGTTTTCTAAACCTTGTACCATTAGAACTTTTTATGGGTTCATATCAAAAATAAGGGTGTGTGGTGCAAAACTGGTAACAATTAAGTAATCAAAGGCTGTAAGTACCAGATGACTGAACCAGAATGGCCGTCAGTTTGGATAATTGGAATAACTATATTTATTTTCTTTAATTTGAATTATAAAACATTAATTTAATTTCATATGCATTGAATTGATAACCCTTCAAGGTGTACATTTTTTTTGTGACACTATAATTGACATGAAAAATAAATAAAATAAAAACACTTAGTAATCGGTAACACAGTCCACTACCAAAATAAAGTTATGTGTTTAATTATTAATATAATTATTCATTTTATGTTTAAAATACACAGAATTGAGGAGTGACCCCGCTGCAACGAGCAAGGAGGCGGCTGATGGATGGGCGTCCGGATGGAGTCCGGTCTATCTCCTGGAGCAAGATATGAATCCTGGTGCGGGCTCGTGGCGGCCCGGGTCCTCAGCTGAATCGGCACCCCACGCCCGCCTTGGCTGATATTAGCAATAGATAAACTTCGCAAATAGAAGAAATAAATAAAAGTGACCTCCCTCAGAGGAAAGTTGACCTGAAGAATGAAGATCTAAATAACATTTTTCGTGCATCCAATATCGGGATTAATTGTGTTTTGTGTTGAGTGACGATCAGAATGCTTTTGAATCAATCACTCAAACACACACACTTGAGGACTCAGACAGAGCTAGATCGGTGGCGGTCCCTATGGCTTCCTATCCTCTAGGGCCCAAAGGGACTATAGACTATTTAATTACTGGTAATGTTTTCGCGCACAAAATTTAGCTCTTAATATTTTGGTGGTTAAGGATGATATACTCGTATATCAGACTGATCTTCATACAATATGCAAATAGCTTACAAATTTGTCAGCATGCTCGTTCTGCACAATCCTTTACTGATATACTATGAGAATTTTGGAAATCGATCCAAAACTACTTTATAATATTGTATACGTATATATGTATATACTAATCAATACAATTAGGAAGTAATCTAAAGTAGAGTGATACACGGAATATTTTTCCCTGAAGGATGTATAAAAAGAAATGAAATCTCTAAATCCTATTTACAACACACGAAACGTTGAAATGAAAAACTAAAATGAATTGTTTAATATATTGCTATTTTCTATTTTAGAACAGTAACGTATTTTGGGTAGTGCATTTCTACGTTTTATTTTGAAATGAATTCGGGGGTATTCATAACCCCACCGCGACCTCTGTTGTTGTTGTTGTCAGACACAGACGTCCCAACTACTCAACAAGTTTGAGAAAAGCGAGGTAAAGCGAAAGAAAAATATAACCCTAGAGGTTACTACCTCGGTACAGTATTGAGAAATGTGTGGTTAAGTTTTCGATTGTCTGGATTTGCTACAAAAGACGAGGTGCAAATTCCAGTGATAGCTTCCAAGTCAGAGATATTCATTATAGCTTCATTTAACATTTTTTATCTCAGTTTGAATAAAATTTGTTTTTTCCACAACGGATAACATTATCATCAGCTTCTTTCCTCGCTGTTGGATACAGGCCTTCCCCGAGGTTCGGCAATATTATCTTATCTATCTGATATCTGCTACTCTTCAGATGATTAGAGATGGTAAACCATTAAAGTGACTGATTGTGTTCGATTACAACGATGATTGCTAACTTTAATTAATTTATTTGTTAGACTTTATTGACATACATGTTTATATTATAACAGGGATAAAAATATTATATTATAACATGATAAACATAAGATACAATTATATTGCAATTAAGAATGATACTCGTAGTTTATTGTGCGGGATGGAGTAGACTCCATCTCTGATATTTACAGCATTGTCTTGGCTACTTTGCTAGACTGACGCCTGTATTAAAGTAGTCAGATTTTTTCGTACTGTTGTGGTGTTATTTAATTCAAGAAAGAAAGAATTAACAGGAATAAAAAATATATGTATATGTAGTAAGTTTTGTAAAACTAGTGAATTATTAGTGTAGGTATTGAATTATGATTATATTTTTATTTATTATCTTTGTTTCATTAACCACTAAATTGAGTTAAAATACATCTTACCTAAAAAATTTTTTTTTTTTTTTTAAAATAGATTCTGGCAATGAAACAATAATATATGTTTTAGTTAGTTATGACATCCTGAAGAAGAAAATGGTAGTTTTCGAAACCGGTAGATGTATTCAAACTCAATTTAGTGGTTAATAAAACAAAGATAATAAATAAAAATATGAATTTTAACCACAAAGTTAATATTGCTAATTTTAAAAGTAGAATTATGATTATGTTGAAATGTTGAACAGCGATGCTTCTGATTGATCTCTACCCAATTTTACTGGAAGTAAACGATTTCCAGTTGGTGTTGAATGTGTTGTACAGTTTCGGAGCTAAGGACATGTTGAATCGTTGGTAAAATGTAAAATGAAATATAACTGTTAGATGTTTAGTTTCTAGTGTACCAGTGATTGTTCTAAGAAATACAAATAACCTGTTATTAATCATCGTTACAATCAAAAATAACTATAATCATAATAACGGTTTAACCATTACTACTTATTACGTCGTCACTATGTTGAGTTTGTGAATCGCCACGAAACAAGTTCAGTCCATAATATTTTACACAGACGTTTCTAACCTATTGCCACTTGAGAATGCATTTTTTTTAGATCACGTCTGTTATTTTGGTACTCCATATCTCAGAAGTATTCCAAGCATAGCCTATTTCATTGCACCTTAGGATGCTTTCAATATTAACGTTATGGGTCTACGTATCAGACGTAAAGTAGGTCGTAGAGAGATAGCGGTATTTTGTATTTTAAAAATATGACAGTATAATTCAAATCTAAATACACTAATGAGTTGTGAATTTCGCGTACACGTAAACGAAACTCTCTTGTTGGATCCTAGCCCCTTATTTTCGTGATTCGGCGTCGCGCGTTCGGCAGCTTCCGCCGGCCGTCGGGCGCGCTCGGCTCCGGCGGCGACGCCTCGCGGGCGATTACACGCCGACGCCATCTGTCCGCGCCAATTAACCCGTCGGACGCGTCAGCTGCTACCGACGGGTCGGTGAAATGATCACAATCAGGTGAATTATACAAAGAGCAATTTATGAAAAGGTGCCATAGATATTTACGAGATAACGGTTATTTATCCTCTCGTTTTCATCTTGTAGTTCGTGTTATTTTCGACTCGTAATTGTTACGTTCACAAAGGTTTAAAATTTCCATACATGAGATGCAATTATGTTTTCACTTTGCAGATGCTGTGCGCAAAAAGAAAGGAGATTGAATCATTGTAATATAAGAATGATTATGGCGTTTTATTCAGGGGATTGTAGGAATAAAGGTGTTTGTATTTAGACTTTTATTTTACAGAGTTTAATAATAAAATTCTCTAATCTTTTTTCGATTTATTACCTAATCTACCTTGATTTTGTTATTACCCAATATACAAAGATATACAGTAGTAAAAATCTGAATGTAAAATAAGCTACTATATCTACATGTTTTAAGCACCGAAACCATACAACACACATAACACTAACTGTAAATTTTTAACTTTAAAAAAAAATCGAAAATATGGACTTAATATATGATTCAACTGAGTAGAGATCAGTCAAAATTTATCATAATACTACACACTAATAACTCACTTAAGAATTTTATCACATTTTATTGTCTCTTTTTTTTATATCTCTGTTGAATTTTACTCTTGTACTGTTCGATGATAAATTAGCGAATCACAAAGCACTCAATGTAATAATTGAAGAAGTCACCTTGAAAAGATTTTCAGTCTGAATTTACAGATTTATACAGGTCTTCGGTCCACCCCTCTCGCCGGCGACTAGACTGCTCCGTGCATCGCAGATCAGCGGACGAATGTGAAGCTGTGACCGAACGCAGTATCGAGCTACGGTTCATCATACTGACTGATTACATTCCTCAGTCTGGGGATACTTTTCTGACGTCAGGGGAAAAATTTCAGGCTTTATTTCAAGCAGAATGTATATATCTCATTGTTTTCCAATGCAAGAGTTTATTTAAAATATTTTTTTGATAAATATCAATGTTATTTTTTAAGACTTTATCAATTTGTGAAATGTTTGCAATTGTTGGCTGAAGAAAATGGAGTGTCAAGTACAAAAAACGACTATTTCTGTAAAAATCATCTTATTATTAAGGAGAACACATTCTTATTGTGAAGTTATTGAAATTATTCAGAACATGGGTCTATGATATTTTAAATACTAATTAAATGTATTAATTAGAAAGATATACATATAAAATCAATTTTATTAAAAATTTTTGTTGCTGCGCTACCGGGATTCAAACTTGGATCTCTTTCCAAACCGGGAAAGGTGCATTATCGAACTATGCTACAGCGACAGTACTTTTAAAGACAAATTTTCGAACCTGTATGTTATACTTTTCAAATTAATACATCTATCTAATTATTTTTATATGTGTATCTTTTTAATTAATACATTTAATTAGTATTTAAAATATAATTTTGATTGAGTTTTACCGGGGAGGAGGCTAAAAAATAATTATATATATACTTTGTAAAGGCTACTATTTTTCTGATGTCTATATACATATACTCGTAAATCACCATTTTTATCGTATTTAATATGCTTTTGTCTACTTTATTATATTCATATATAGTTTTTGTTACTCTACATTGACAAATATATTAACATTTTTGCTATAACATATCATTACAGCTATAAATTTCTTTCATCTCATTATGATAACGATGTTGTTAAAACCTTTTAATATGCTGTATTTTGTCTCTTCCCTTAATTTATATAAATATTTTTAAATATAATATACTGTTTTTTATTATAATTTTTGGAATATAACCTTTTAAAACATTTACTATTCTTGTTTTTATGTAGAACTGCTATATTTATAAAAGCTTAATTGTATTTAATTAAAAAATAAATGTCATATGTTTTATCAAGATGAAACAATATTACCATCTTATTAGCAATAATTTTCTGGTTAAACATTTATAAATAATATTAAATTATTAAATTATTTAACGTCAACTAGTTTCAGAACGTCTGCTTCTTCATTATGGAAAAATAAAACTGAAACTTAAAATTTTTATTCTGCCCTTACGCAAGAAATGACGATTATATATAGATAAAAAATTAAACCTTTTAGAAAAATATATTTTTCTTATAATTTAAAATCGTTAATTACTGTAATACGTATCCACGTTTCTTATAAAGGATTTTCATCACAATACAAATGAATGCTCTAATATGGCAGCAAAATTTACTGAGAGTGCGCCCCATCCGGTGACGAAAGCGCTGCATCCATCAGGGACGGCCAGCCCCTGGCTGTCCAGGGTGATGTTAGCTACAATGGTGGACAGCACGAGGAAGGCGGACAGGAACAGCAGGGAAATATCATTATCCTGGAGAGCTGAACGTAGCGAGAGACGGCGATGACCTGGCCACCAGAGTCATTGTAGGCAGATCCGACGCGAATTATTTAGAAAACTTGCCAAGAAATTTATAGAACATCATTACTACTGGAAAATTATTTAACATCATTACAAAACAAACATTTCTGGAAAAGAGCTTTAGTTTGATGGAAGCTGATCATATCCATGCGGTGTTGAAGCACTACTTCAAGTTTGTACATTATGTTCTCCGAGTGATTATATTTCACACATGCAACAAGACTCGACCCGAACAGCCGAATAATATAAAAAGTAATATTATGATTATTTTTTTCATTATGACACATTATATAACAATCTCTGAGACCAGGAAAAAAGTAAGTCATCTTGTTAACACATATTGAAAGGCTTTAAGTTATTATCCTAACGGGGATATTATTTACAAATCAGACCGGCCGAGGGATTGGCTAGACTTTCTTCAACCCCTCAAGACTCGGTATGTTCCTTCATCGCCTGTGCACAATAAACTTGACATTGACGAAGATCATCACCCTTTTTATGATTCCCTAATATTCATATAGGAGTTAAAATATATTTTTCTAGCGTAAATTACATTCATAACAAAAAATTAAAAATATTTTAATATTTATTCTTTATTAATAATAAATACAAATGGACCCATTTTAGGAGTTCTTTATTGGTAGTAATAAAACACTAATGAAAAATTCTACATTTATATGTGCATTACTATTATTTATTTATAACTATTTATTTATACTATCTATAGCATAGGCATAAGGGCACATTTTTAGGTTACATTATTCTATTTTATGCTTTTTCATAAATGTTTTAATTAACATGATGTAAAGTTAAAGTGGTCTTGTCTTTATTTTTCCATTATTACTATCAATAATGTATGTATTTTTAAAATCATGGAAGACTTCTATTTATTCTTAAAGAAAGTTAGAAGTTGATTGTCAAATAAATGTTTACCAAACAGAAAATATAATATTGTATCCTCGGGATACCTCTACAAATAATATAAACTTGGATTTTAATTTTGAAAACTATTCAGATTAGTATTAAATATAATTCATGTGCCACAAATTATGACACGTATGCCAAAAATACGTTTTTTTATGTTGACCGCATTACCGATGAAGACGCATGAATAAATCAATAGAATTAACAACAATTATCAGTTAACAATATGATAACTCGTTATACAAAGTCGTGGATACGATAACTTGATCTTATATGATTTTCCCAGAATAAATCAGTATCTGCAACATGTTTTTTAACTTCTACGGAAGGCGCTATAAAAAAGGAACAAGATATACGTATATAAATAAATATTTATTTCAAATTTAATAATAAAATTAGAAATTGCCTACGAGTCTCATAAAATATCCCCACCTACGTATTGAAAATAAACTAGCGAATGACAAAGCACTCAATATGATGATTGAAGAATTCACGTTAAAAAGTTTTTCAGTCTGAATTTACAGATTTATTCAGGTCCACTAGATTACTCCGTGCACCGCAGATCAGCAAACGAATGTTAAGTTGCAGTATCCATCTACGATTTATCACACTGACTGATTGCATTCCTTAGTCTGGGAATACTTGTCAAACGTCAGGGCGAAAGTTTCAGGCAGAATGGGTTAATGCGTACGTATATAACTCTTTATTTTCCAATGCAAGAGTTCTTTGGAAATATTTTTTAGACAGATATCAATTATCTTATGTGTGGCGTTATCTTGTGAAAAGTTCGTAATTGTTGGCTGAAGAAAATGAGAAAAGAACAAATATTTTTGTAAATATCATTTTGTTTGCGTTTTACCAGGGAGGAGGCGTGAATTGAATACTACTAAAAAAAATAGGTTGACGATACATTTTGGAACTTATATGCTGTAGCTCTTTCATATTGTTATTCCATTTTTAAAAAGCTATCACCTTTATATTGCAATAAATCTCAAATAACTTTGAGTAATCAATTAATTTTAATTTGTGTAAAAATACCACAAAACTATCATGTTCTGAAAAAACTGTAATTCACAATAATGGTTTGTTCTCTTTAAAAATAATTCGTTTTTTTATTATTTATTAATAATAATTACAAATAAACCTATTTTAGGAATACTTTATTGGTAGTATTAAAACAATATTGAAAAAATATTTTTTCATTTGTGCATTAATATTATTTATTTAAGTTAAGTTATTTATTTAAGTTAAGTTTTTGGCCGAAAGCTGATTGCAATTTAATTAATCACATAATAATTAAAGATTACGAGTTGGTCTGTATCCAGGTGACGAAGTTGGGTACTCTGGTCCAGACTCCAGGGTAGGCAGCTTGCGCGCATCCCCTACCCCAGGAGGTGATCCCTATGAGGCGGTTGTTGACCACCAGCGGGCCGCCGGAGTCTCCCTGGCACGCGTCGGCGCCACCAGTTCCGTATTTCCCGGCGCAGATCATATTGCTGGTGACGACGTTGTAGTTGGCGTAGGCGCTGGCACAAGTCTGCTGGTTGATAATGGGGATGGTCACCTTATACAGGGCGGTCGGGTAAGAGCCGGACTCCTAAAATTAATAAATATAATTAATATTAAAGCATAAATTGGCGTGAGGTATTTTTTAATAAGATTAATTAATATAATTTTTATTATAGTTGTTGGAATATAACTTTTTAAAACTCTTATTATTCTTGTTTTTATGTAGAACTGCTATATTTATAAAACCTTAATGCATTTAATTAAACAATATGTTTTATCATGATGAATCAATATTATGATCATTTTAACAATAATTTTGCGGTTAAACATTTAAAAATGACATAAAATTACTTTGAAATTAACTACATGCGTCTGTTTTTTCATTATGGAATAATAAAACTAAAATTAAAAATTTTCATTCTGCGCTTAGGAAAGAAATGACGATTATATATTTAAAAAAATTAAACCTTTTTGGGAAAATAATATTTTTCTTATAATTTAAAATGGTCTATAATTGTAGCATGAAAATACAGTTCCATCTTCCTTATAAAGGATTTTATCAACAATTTAAATGAATGCCCTAATATGGCAGCAAAACTTACTGAGAGTGCGCCCCATCCGGTGACGAAAGCGCTGGATCCATCAGGGACGGCCAGCCCCTGGCTGGGCAGGGTGATGGTAGCTACGCTGGAGGACAGCACGAGGGAGGCAGACAGGAACATCAGGGTAATGTCATTATCCAGGCGGCTGGTAAAGCTGGAATGCTGAACGTAGCGAGAGACGGCGATGACCTGGCCACCAGAGTTGTGGTAGGCAGATCCGGCGCGAATTCTCCACTGTGCAGCGGCGGTTCTTCAGATTAAATGATCAGTGTTATAAATTGAATATAAAATATTATAAATTAATTTGTTTAATTAAGGATGTATTGACTTATTTTAATTCGTTATATTTCTCTCAATCGTTAAGTTAGTTTCATTGTTTGTGGATTTGAAAATAATTAAGTAAATTGTTGTCCGTTTTCTGTGTCTATGGTCTATTGTCTGATATTTAAAAATGTTTGAAAATAAAGAAGTGTGTTAGAACACATTACACATTTTAAATTAAGATTTTAAATATACTATAATATTTAGTAATCAAACAATAGTAACAATGCTAGGTCTCGTACTGCGAAGTGACTAAGGATGTGTATACAGCGATGAAATTTGGCTCGAAAATCGTGTAAACTTTTATCTATGTTCACGCAATTAACGAATATAAAAGTTATCTAAGCAATACGAACTTTAATATATTCCACTACTGGGGTTAGTTAGACTGAAATGTTAATTGATTTGACAAGGTTTTTGATCAATTTTCTTCTGACATTTTCACTCTCCATCTGGAACATAAGCCACCACAAAACTTCTTCATTGACTGTGATTTATCGCTAGCCCTTCCATATCTTCCCAAGTCCTGCGATACATCCTATGTAGTCATTCCAGAACTTACAAAACATTGAGATAATGGTTTGTACGAGAGGCTGAGGTTCATCTCTTCTAAATGAAAATCAATCAATGTGGGAGATATATAAATTAGAATACGACTTTGAACATACTTGTCGGTACAGTGAGCAGCGGTGACGATGACGTTTCTGGTGATGATGGAACCACCGCAATACTGGTCAAAGGAGCCGGAGCCCTTGTTTAAGAGCAGGGCGACCTGGTAGGGTGCCTCGGTGATGGCGGCCACCGTGCCTCCTACGATCTTCCCGTCCAGCATGGGGACGGGAGGCAGGATCGCGGCTGCAAAAATTAATCAATTCAACAATCATTAAAATCATATTTACGAATCACATGTTTTGAATTAAAAAAGGTAGATATATAGTATTTACAGCTGCTTAGTATTTTCGATGGTATTATGCCCTGTGTCTACAATCCTCTTGGCGGCCAATAGTGCCGGGTTCATTACCAGGATAGTAAATCCAATCTGACATATTAAACTTTATTAATAATCGAGTCCATATGAATTATTAATCGATAAAATATTCGATTGTCACAGGGATACGAAACCGGAATTTTTTCTATCTGAGGAAATGCGTTACCCACGTCAACCACGTCAACCAATTAAGTTTCCGTCAAATTTGAAAATAATGTTCTGTACTCGTTATAAACGATTAAACTGTTATTTTATTTTTAAAAGCCATACAATTTGCAATGTGTCTCAAAACTATGTTCTAAAATTACAACTTTATAATAAAAATGATTAAAAATATAAAATGTGTATATAATATTTTGTGTTCTAACACGTTCGGAAATTTTAAAGGTATATTATTGTAATATATGTACTAATAAGTTAGATTATAGATCAACCGGAAATTGATATTTTCTGCGTTTTTAAATTTATAGTATTCAGTACAATAATTCGAAAAGTTTAACATAATTTTATTTTACAGGTTATTAAAGTTAACCTAAAAACTGTATAATGTTACAGTGTAAAATAATAAAACCGCGTAACTAACGTTCTTGCAGAAAGTATAAGTAAATATTAATTAAGTAAGTTTATTAATTTAGGCGTTATATGTTGCACATGCATTATTATTTTTTATGGTAATAGTAATAAATTTAGTAAAACAATAAGTAGAGATGCGTTTGTAATAATTGTCCCATGATGTCTGAATGTACCCCTTTTTTACAAAATTATATTAACATAACAATATATAAAAGAAACCATTATTTAAAAATAAAAATTACAATAATTCTTACCCTGCGCACACGCCAGGAAAGCAGCTACAACCGTCAGAAGAAACATCTTGATTCTGTGACTGGATGTTTGGTGTCTTTCTCATTTATACGTAATATTTTTCCGCTATCATTGAATGATATGAATTAATCAATTCAGATAATACACAGGTCCATAGTTCTCAGAAAATCAAAAAATCGTTTTTAAAAGATAATAGATTGATTACGATAATTATATGATTAGTATTTTCCCTTGAAAGTAGAATCTACACACTTATTTACTTTGAAGCTGGAAATCTATTTATTTCTGCAGAAAGAAACTTCAATTTAACAATCTTTAATAACAAAAAGTAGATACAGTAGTGATCACTAACGCGTTCACAAGTTGTTTTACTATTTAGAAAACTTGCCAAGACATTAAAAGAACATCATTTTAATTTTTGAAGTGACTACTGGAAAATTATCTGACACCGCTATAATACAGACATTTCTAGAAAAGAGCTTTACTTTGATAGAAGCTGATCATAAGCATTTAATGTTGAAGCATTACTTCAAGTTTGCACATTATATTCTCCGAGTGATTATATTTCACACATGCAACAAGACTTGACCCGAACAGCCGAACAATATAAAAAGTAACATTATGATTATTTTTTTCATTATGAAACATTGTATGACAATTTAAAATCTTAGAGATCAGGAAAAAAAGTAGGAATCTAGTTAACACATGTTTAAAGGCTTTAAAATATTTACCAACAGAGGGTATTTAAAAAAAAATTGATTATGCTGAGAGATTGGCTAGACTTCCTTCAACACCGTAAGACTCGGTATGTTCCCTCATTACCTGTGTACAGTAAACTTAACATTGACGAAGATTATCATAAAGGAGCAAAAATATTTTTTTAAATGTGAATTGCATTCATAATAGGCATAAATATAGACGTAAGAGGACATTTTGTGCCTTTTCATAAAAAAATTAATTAAATGATATAAAATTAAAATGATGAATGAAAAATAAAGATCGAGTACGATGCACGGCGGCCATACGACCAGGGCCATGCGGCATAGGGCAACAAGCGCTGGACAGTGAAGAGATCGACAAACTCAAAATGCTAGGTGGTCACTAAATAAATAATAAAAACTGACAACTTGGTGGTCAAACGTTGAGAAAATTAAAGAAACCCATATAATCAGGAGACATTCCAAGACAGAGCATCCTAGAGCTTACGTACGACGTAAAAGGTAAAGACTTACTTACTTACTTACCATCACACCGTTTCCCAGCGGGGGTAGGCAAAGAAGATAGAGCGCCACACTCTTCTGACCTGACACACAATTCTTTCCTCATCCACATTCATACATCTTCTCATACAAGCTCGCCGTTTGTTGAGGCTTCTAACAGAACCATCCTTCATTAACTGGTTTACCTGGTCGTCTATTTATGGTATCATAAACACTTGCGTCATACATCTTTCTTACCATTCTCTCCTCATTCATCTGTTCCACATGATCAAATCACCTAAGTGATTCTATCTTATTCTTACTCACTATACTAACCTCAGCTTTACATTCTTTCCTTATTTCTTCATTCTTTACTCTGTCATAAATAGATTTGCCACATATACGCCTAAGTGATCTTATTTCCACTGCATTCAGTCTACTTTCGTTCCTTTTCTGCCATCTCCAGGTCTCACTTCCATACATCAGTGTTGGTACCAGGATTCCATAGTGCACCGCTAATCTTGCCTCGGTTGACAGACTCCCGTTAAATATAATTCCATTCAAAGCGCCGTTCACTGTATTCCCTGCAGTCACCCTCCTTTCGATATCATTCTCAGCCTCTCCGTTTCTATCAAACATATTTCTCTAATACACAAACTCATCTACTTGTTCCAAACATTCATTACCTCCAAGTATTTAGCGCGGTGTCTCGCTTTCCTCCTTCTCGAATATCATCACTTTCGACTTGTTAACATTCATCATGAGATCGCTTTCCTTGCATACATCGTTCATTCTACTCTCCAGATTCTGTAGTTCTTGTTCATTATTCGCCATTAGTACTGCATCATCGACGTACAATGAACAGCATACAATCGAATCGCCCATTTTTGCTCCTACATTCCAGTTCTTTCACACATTTATCCATATACAAGGTAAAGACGAATGAGTGAATAGTGGTGAATTAGTAAAAAAATGTACATTAAATATTTCGATTAAATTGAGAAAAGCCCTATATTGTTTAATTCGAATAAGACAACGCAGGGCATTGGTTACACAATCTAGCGATAAAATGATTGATTCATAGTTTACTCTTCCGTATTACTGATAAGATTATCTTAAGATAAGTAGCGCGATTTCACTCCTTGTTGAATCATACACATTTCATACCTTATTATTGCACGTTGATTACATTCTTCTTAATGAAGACAATACAAGAATACAAAAATCTAAAACAAATATTTTTATATGTATATCTTTTTAATTAATACATTTAATTAGTATTTAAAATATCACAGACCTATGTTCTGAAAAATTACAACTTCACAATAAAAAATGTGTTCTCCTTAATAAAATAATTATTGTCTTATGGTATATAACTAGCTTGAAAATAATTATAATTTTGTGACTTAAATAATATTTTATTTTATGATTGCATTTTGGTGTTCGTTTATACCGTTCGGAGGCGATATGTATATTATTAAACAGATGTAATACACTGTCGATGCCCTTATACATGCATTGGAGCCATTAAACAAAATTTATACATTTCGCGCAATGGCACTAGATTCTTTGTTCGATCTTTATGATAGATCTATGGATCGCCGATCGAGATGCGCGTGTCTGGATGCACCACTGTAAAAACACTATGATCCTAGTTTTAATACATATTAGTTCTTCCCTCTCCCTATACCCCAGAGTACGATTTTCTCTGTATGTGAAAGTGAGTGTGTGTTGTATAAAATATGCTCCTGCAACGAAAGTCAACATGTTACCAAGCCGATGCATCCGCGATATTGGCGAGTTAACAGATTAATTATTTCTGTGTACCTACGAAGAACACTTCATGTTGTCTCGTTTGAGTTGGTACTTTATACGAAACCATTTGTATCAACTCGGGGCAGTTCAACATGCTATTGATCATTTTGTAGAAGATCTTGAGATCTTGAGAATTTCATGGTGAGAACTGGTACTGGAATATGGCCTAGGCACCTTAGGTACTCGTTTGAAGCTCGGATTTGAATTTACTTTATCATTTTTTTAAAAATTATTTTAATTTTGTACTTCATTTACGTTGGGTTAGATCATCACTACTATGGTTTTGTGAGACGCAATTCCCCTCATTATCAAACTATAACTAAACTAAATACAGTTTCGTGTCGACTTATACTAGTAATGTAGGGGGGAGGGTTAAATACCAATGTGGTTTACAGTAATTATTTTTTAATGACTTTCATTTATATCATATATGGGTATAATTGAGATTTTCAATATTGGTCACATAATTAGTGAGATGAAATAAATTCGAAAATAAAATTATGCAGATACGGTAATGTGCTGTGCACGTTACAAACATGTTTAGATCACGTGCTCTCATTGTGAAAAAAAATACAAAGGATAGAAATGATTTTCCTACATCCTTATAATTTTTACTCGGCATTTTCAAATTGACAATCACAAATCACTATATTGTCAACAAATCAATATCACCGTTTGCTTATATTAGAAATCATAAGTTTGAGTTTAACACATTTAGTGACAAATTTTATAATTCAATTACAACTAACTATAACTAATATTAGCAAACAAGAAGTTAGAAATAAAACAAATTAAAAAATATAATCCAATCTGACCAACTTCACAACAAAAAACTATTAAAAAAACTTAAACATAGCAAATTAAGTTGGAAATGTACAAAAGCACTAAAAGAAAATAATATTTATTAAATATTTTATTAAACAATAATATAACTACATTTTTTTAAATGAAAATAATAAATAATTCAACAAGTAATTTTTGATAGTATTATTATTGAGGTGGTAAAGAATGTAATGTTAAAATATTGAGCAATAAGATCAGTTAAAAAAAAAATGATCTAAAAAAGAATAAATATTAAAATTAAAAAATAATAATTATATGTTAGAGTTGATCCAGGTGCTGAAAGCTGCAACTCTCGTCCATACCCCCGGGAACTGCGCCTCCCCACATCCCTCCCCCCACGACGTGATACCGATAAGGGTATCGGCGATCACCATCGGACCGCCGGAGTCTCCTTGGCAAGCGTCCTCACCTCCGACCCCGTAAAGTCCAGCGCAGATCATGTTACTGGTGACCGTATTGACTTTGGCGTAGGCATCGACGCACATTTGCTGGTTGATGATGGGGATGGTCACCTTGTAGAGATTTGAAGGATGAACCCCGTTCTCCTGAAATATATTGTATCTTTAACTACGGGGAAGTGGTATGTTTTATCTGTAGATATCGATCGGTTTAAATGCCACCAGTTATTTATTTATTTATTTTATTATAAATGATATATTGAATGATTAAATAATTATTTATTAATGCTATTCATATTTTTAGATACGTAATTAAAAGTAAAATTGGTGAAAACAACAGTTGATTGCAATATTTATTAAATGAAGAGGTTTCAATGTGTTAGTAGTGAACTGACCCGGTTTAGAAATATAAATTTAATTAAGGTTTTTCAGCAAATCCGGATCTTATAGAATACAATTTTGATTTGATGGTGTTGAATGACATATAGATTTGAGTACAGAAAAAACGCTAAAACATAAATTTGATTACTTCAATAATGGTTCTGAATGTACGGCACAGTGCAAAAATAGTACTCTGTATACGTGTGTACTTGAGTATGCACTTAGTACTATTCGGCATTAATTATCCTGATAAAGATTATTCAGAATATGAAAAAGAAATAATTAATTGCAAAAACAAATATGGTAATGCGTTGCGTACCTTGAGATATCCCCATCCAGTAACCAAAGCCATTGTCCCATCAGCGACAACCTGATTCTGGTATGGCAGATTAATTATAGCAACCCCTACACCCATGGTCAGAGGTGTCGCTAGAAATAGCAGTGAAATGTCGTTATCCAGGCGGGAAGTGAATCCAGGGTGCTGGACTATCGACGAGACGGCAATCACTTGGCCACCAGAGTTATGATAAGTAGATCCGGCGCGAATTTTCCATTTAATGTTTGTTGTTCTGCAAATAAAAACGTATACCTCTTAAGTTACAGTGTACAATACATCAGATCACGTTAATACAAAACATACTACTAGCTTGCTCTTTTCCCTAAAACTCGACGATAACATAATTATCAAGCATAAGTTGGGGTCAAAGCTCAAGACACAAAGAGCTCAGAAAAGCAAAGAAGTTAGATAAATATTCAAATATAAATGCAGATCCAAGGAAGAAAATAAATAGTACTTCAGATAAATTGATCAATTTAAAATACCCCACAACAAAATTATAAGATTATTTCCTTACCCATCAGTGCAGTGGGCAGCTGTGACCACCACTGTCGGACTGATGATGGAGCCGCCGCAGAACTGAGTGAAGGATCCGATACCCCAGTAGTCCAAAAGTGCGGCTACCTGGTAGGGAGCGTCCGTTATGTCAGTCGGAACACCTCCAACTATCTTACCGTCCAGCTTCGGAACCGGGGGACGGAGGAACACCGCGCCTGTAGAATGAAAATGTTTAGTCGGTGGTGATTATATTATATGCTTTATCATTGCTTATTATATTATAAAATCATTATTTAAAAAGCAAATTATTACAAATAATTCTCACCCTGTGCACACACCAGGAAAGCAGCTACAACCGTTAGAAGAAACATCTTGATTCTGTGACTGGAAGTTTGGTGTCTTTCCCATTTATACATAATATTCTTCCGCTATCAGTGAATGATGTGAATTAATCAATTGTGATAAGGCTTAGGTCCATAGTTTTCAGAAAACCAAAAAATCGCTATTAAAAGATAATACATAATTGATTATGATAATTATATGTTCAGTGTTTTCCCATGAATGTAGAATATATACACTTATTCAAAACTATGAGGTAAATCTTTAAAGCTGTATATCTGTTTATTTCGATATATGTTTATCGTAAACTATACATTTTTGATATCTGCATAATTCTGCAGACAAAACTTTTAAGTCCACAATTTAACTATTCTTAATCACAAAAAGTAGATAAGGTAGTGATCACTAACGAGTTCACGCGTTGTTTTATCCGCTATTTAGAAAACTTGCCAGGAAATCACAAGAACATCATTATAATTTTTGAAGCGACTACTAGAAAATTATTTGACACCGCTATAAAACAGACATTTATAGAAAAGAGCTAATCTTTGATGGATGCTGATCATATCCGTTCGATGTTGAAGCATTACTTCAATTTTGTACATTATATTCTCCGAGTGATTATATTTCACACATGCAACAAGACTCGACCCGAACAGCCGTATTACATAAAAAGTAACATTATGATTATTTTTTTCACTATGACATATTGTATAACAATTATAATTTCTAACTAAAAATAACTAGGGATCTGGTTAACACAATATTTAAAGGCTTTAAAATATTTGTCAACAGAGGGTATTTTTAAAAAATTAGACCGGCCGAGACATTGGCTAGACTGCCTTCAACACTGCAAGACTCGGTAGGTTCCCTCATTACCTGTGTACTGTAAACTTATCATTAACGAAGATAATCACCCTTTTTATGATTCCCTAATATTCATATAAGAGCAAAAATATTTTTTTCTAATGTGAATACTATCTATGGTATAGGCATAAGAGCACACGTTGTGCCTTTTCATAAAAAAATTAATTAACATCATGTAAAATTTGAATTATTTTGTGTTTATTTTTCCGTTATTACTATAAATAATGTAATCATTTAACCTTTGATAAAATATTTATAACAAATTTGAGATACAAATATATGTTATTGGACTAGATTCAAATGAATTATAGTTATTATTACAATATAGTATAAAATATTACTATATTGTCAACAACTCAATTACTGTTTACTTATATGAGAAATCGTGAGTGTAAGTTTAACACATTTAGTGACAAATTTAATAATTCAATTACAAGTAACTAATTATAACTAAGATTAGCAAACAAGAAGTTAGAAATAAAACAAGATAAAAAATACTATCCACCACGTCTGATCAGTTTTAATAATTATTTTATGTAATAATTCACCACGTTCTTCCCAGTAGCCATATTTGACAGACAAAAAGTAAAATTCAAGATATTTTTCTTTTAATCATTATGCATTGAAACAAATTACATTTTTTCAATTATAAAGATATGCAGAAGAAATATTTGGTTACTACCGGAATTCGAACCTGGACCTCTTCACCATTTCGCTTTACGATCAAATACATTTTCAACAAATTGAACATATATTCTATAATATTTCCAAATGATACATCTTTTATTCCATAGTCAAAAGCAATAAACTTTATATTGTATTTAAGTACTACAGAACTATGTTTTGAAAATGCAGCTTCACAACAAAAATCTGGGATGGTTAAGGGTCAACAGTCATTTTTCCAGTTTGAATTTCGATATATTTTTGCATTTTGCATACCCTTTCAAGATGAGACTAATAGTTAATTCTTTTACATTATCAAGTAAACATAAAAGTGTGTTATTTTTTACGTAAATATTGCTAGAGTGAAAGGTATCAATAGAAAAAGACAAGTATATAATTGTCGGTTTTCTTAAATTCCTAGGTAATAATCTATCAGAAAATAGCAATTTCTTCAACATTCATAATACATATGTGTTGCCATTTGAAATTATCAAACGAAAAAAAAAATGATATAAATGATAAAAGCCATTGTTTGTGTCATATTACAATTTTTCTCCAATTTATAAGGAAAAAAATGTTGTAAATTCATACTGATAAATAATATTGATAACTTTTGAAGCAGCTGTATTTGTGAAGAGAAAATATCTTATGCTAATATTTATATTATAATCATACTCAGGTAATAATAAAAAAAACTGTTTTTTTTTTTTTAATATTAATTTATTGTTTTTATAAATTGTATATATTTTCGATTAAAATATAAATAAAAATATAAATAAAAATATGACAAAATTATTATTATTCACTGTTAAATGATTAGTTGTTCATCGAGGGTATTATCGTTCTTCAGAATTTCGTTGTTTTTTTCTTTACACGTAAAACAAAATTTGATCCACACATATTACACTTTAAACTGAATTTAGAAATAAAACCTTACATTCTTTCACATACTCAATATTCGTTCCTTGGGTACACAAGAACATTGATTTATAGGAGTAAATTTGAGACAAGAGTTGGTGCATGTCAACGCATTCAATGCTCAGTTCGGGAACATCCTGAATATAATTTATTATATTATGATTATTATTGATATTTAGTTATCAGTATTGTTATGTCTAATATATTAAAATACGTTTTTATTCATTTATATGTCTATAACAAATACGTTTGTATCAATTAGGCAGGTCTGTCATCTATAATTCCTTTGATAAAATTATTTATCTTTAAGGATATGAATTTCCAATAGAAAAAAAATTATCTGCACTACATAATATATGTATATTGAACTGTGTAATTTATATTGTTAAATCAAATAGATAATTGTTATATGAATGGTAAAAATTATCAACTTACGTTGCGATTTTTTCTCCAAGAAGTTTATAACTATTTATAATTTTGTTGGAACATTTTCTAGAAAGTGTCAATGGATACTTTTTGACCTTAGGGATCTTGAGTCACAGGAGGCAGTAATTTAAGAACAATAATGTGTATAATAATATATTATTGACTTTTAATGAGAACCAAACCCAACAAAAAAAATCACGGGTTCGCAAATTTTTCGTTGAATCTTGTGAATGAATGAATTTCATGCACTGTCAGATTCTAAAACGTTCGGATCGGTGATATGAATTTTGATCTATGTTTAATATTTAAATGTCAAAATTATAATCTGTTTTCGTATACAAGCAGCTCAATACCATACAATTTACAAAAATAAGCAATTGGTATCGAGAATAATTACAATATTCATTCATGTTGTAGTCAAAATTTGTATAAAAATGTATTTTATAGGCAAATTTAATTAAAATCTATCAGAGCTCAGATTACACAACCGCCGTGGCCTTGTAGAACGGCATACTAATACTGTGAGAGATAATTAATAATATCGTATTTCATAAGACTGGAAATATATTATTTAAAAAAAAATTATTGTTTTTGATATTAAACTTAGTTTTAAATAGTAGTTAAAGCCTCAAAGCATGTGAGTAAATATAGAATATTATTTAAAAACTTATGATTTTACTAAAACCAAGTATTTCAAAATTGTCAAAAATTTATCAAATGTGCTGCAAATTTAATGATTTATAACTCTATTCATTTTTAACATTTTACTATTTTGGTTTCCTACAGATTTGTCTCCGTAATGTTGGTTTTAAAATTATAAGATAATATATTTTGTTTATGCATTATTTAAGCGTATTAACTTAATTTTATAGCATGCGGAAAATGAATCTAATGGTCGCTGTCTTTCTTATAATATTAATAACATTAAATAACATTCAGTTTATTTGTTTTATATTAATGTAAAGGTCCAATCGAAGTAGTAGTTGAAAAAAAGTCAAATCTATTATATATATAAATGAATAATAAAAACCTACATTTACAGTAAATATTTTAAAATTATTATTGCAAGTAGCGCCATAAAAAAACCTAAATATATCTGATCTAATGATTTCCTAAAGATAGCATATAAAGTTAGAAATGTACGAAAGCAATAAAAGAAAAAAATATTTATTAAATATTTTATAAAACAATAAAATCAACAACATTTTTTTAAGATAAACTTAATAAATAAGTCAACAAGTAATTTATTATAGTATTATTGTTGAGGTGGTAAATAATGAACAGTTAAAATATTTAGTAACATGATCAGTTAAAAAAAAGTTGAATTAAAAAAGTTTATATGTTACATAAAATATTTAAATTATAAAATGATAACTATTTATTTATTTATTATATGTTAGAGTTGATCCAGGTGCTGAAAGCTGCAACTCTCGTCCATACCCCCGGGAACTGCGCTTCCCCACATCCCTCCCCCCACGACGTGATACCGATAAGGGTATCGGCGATCACCATCGGACCGCCGGAGTCTCCTTGGCAGGCGTCCTCACCTCCGACCCCGTAAAGTCCAGCACAGATCATGTTACTTGTGACCGTATTGACTTTGGCGTAGGCATCGACGCACATTTGCTGGTTGATGATGGGGATGGTCACCTTGTAGAGATTTGAAGGATGAACCCCGTTCTCCTGAAATATATTGTACCTTTAACTACGGGGAAGTGGTGTGTTTTATCTGTAGATATCGATCGGTTTAAATGCCACCAGTTATTTATTTATTTTATTATAAATGATATATTGAATGATTAAATAATTTTTTATTAATGCTATTCATATTTTTAGATACGTAATTAAAAGTAAAATTGGTGAAAACAACAGTTGATTGCAATATTTATTAAATGAAGAGGTTTCAATGTGTTAGTAGTGAACTGACCCGGTTAAGAAATATAAATTTAATTGAGGTTTTACAGCAAATCCAGGTCTTATAGAATACAATTTTGATTTGATGGCGTTGAATGACATATAGATTTGAGTACAGAAAAAACGCTAAAACATAAATTTGATTATTTTAATAATGATTCTGAATGTACGGCACAGTGCAAAAATAGTACTCTGTATACGTGTGTACTTGAGTATGCACTTAGAACTATTCGGCATTAATTATTCTGATAAAGATTATTCAGAATATGAAAAAGAAATAATTAATTGCAAAAACAAATATGGTAATGCGTTGCGTACCTTGAGATATCCCCATCCAGTAACCAAAGCCATTGTCCCATCAGCGACAACCTGATTCTGGTATGGCAGATTAATTATAGCAACCCCTACACCCATGGTCAGAGGTGTCGCTAGAAATAGCAGTGAAATGTCGTTATCCAGGCGGGAAGTGAATCCAGGGTGCTGGACTATCGACGAGACGGCAATCACTTGGCCACCAGAGTTATGATAAGTAGATCCGGCGCGAATTTTCCATTTAATGTTTGTTGTTCTGCAAATAAAAACGTATACCTCTCAAGTAACAGTGTACAATACATCAGATCACGTTAATACAAAACATACTACTAGCTTGCTCTTTTCCCTAAAACTCGACGATAACATAATTATCAAGCATAAGTTGGGGTCAAAGCTCAAGACACAAAGAGCTCAGAAAAGCAAAGAAGTTAGATAAATATTCAAATATGTATGCAGATCCAAGGAAGAAAATAAATAGTACATCAGATAAATTGTTCAATTTAAAATACCCCATAACAAAATTTAGTAACTTAAAAATCAGGAATTTAACAATGTTGAGGCATCGATAAGATTATTTCCTTACCCCTCAGTGCAGTGGGCAGCTGTGACCACGACTGTCGGACTGATGATGGAGCCGCCGCAGAACTGAGTGAAGGATCCGATACCCCAGTAGTCCAAAAGTGCGGCTACCTGGTAGGGAGCGTCCGTTATGTCAGTCGGAACACCTCCAACTATCTTACCGTCCAGCTTCGGAACCGGGGGACGGAGGAACACCGCGCCTGTAGAATGAAAATGTTTAGTCGGTGGTGATTATATTATATGCTTTATCATTGTTCATTATTATTATCAAATCATTATTTAAAAAGCAAATTATTACAAATAATTCTCACCCTGTGCACACACCAGGAAAGCAGCTACAACCGTCAAAAGAAACATCTTGATTCTGTGACTGGAAGTTTGGTGTCTTTCCCATTTATACGTAATATTCTTCCGCTATCAGTGAATGATGTGAATTAATCAATTGTGATAATGTTTAGGTCCATAGTTTTCAGAAAACCAAAAAATCGCTATTAAAAGATAATACATAATTGATTATGATAATTATATGTTCAGTGTTTTCCCATGAGTGTAGAATATATACACTTATTCAAAACTATGCGGTAAATCTTTAAAGCTGTATATCTGTTTATTTCGATATATGTTTATCGTAAACTATTAATTATTGCTATCTGCATAATTCTGCAGACAAAACTTTTAAGTCCACAATTTAACCATCTTTAATGACAAGAAGTAGAAAAAGTAACATTATGATTATTTTTGTCATTATGAAATATTGTAAAACAATTAAAATCTCTGAGACCAGGAAAAAAACTAGGGATCTAGTTAATACAATATTTAAAGGCTTTAAAATATTTGTCAACAGAGGGTATTTTTAAAAAATTAGACCGGCCGAGACATTGGCTAGACTTCCTTCAACACAGCAAGACTCGGTATTTTCCCTCATTACTTGTGTACAGTAAACTTATCATTGACGAAGATAATCACCCATTTTATGAAGCCCTAATATTCATATAGGAGGAAATATTTTTTTTTCTAATGTGAATTACATTCATAATAATACTATCTATGGTATACGCATAAGAGCACATTTTGTGCCTTTTCATAAAAAAATTAATTAACATCATGTAAAATTTGAATTATTTTGTCTTTATTATTCTTAAACAAAGACTGATGAATTAATGCAAATTAACAAGTCCTTTGCGGTGGTCGGTTAGATTTGACCCGGTTGTTTATAAAAATATGAATTACTCTAGAAGTATTCATTTAATCTTTTATTAAGTATTTATAAATAATTTGAGATACAAATATATGTTATCGGACTAGATTTAAATGAGTTATTGCTAAAAATGTGAAAAAATACTCAAAAACTGACCTAAGACAGACGCTATTATGGGATTTACGGGATTACGCTGAAACATATGTTGTCAACATTTTGAGTGCGTCGACAAAGGATACCAGATATTTTTTTGACTTATTTTCATCTGGCGGCCCCTAGACAGTGCCAGTAATACACTCTCGATGCCTTTATACATTTATTGGAGCCATTTAACAAAGTTTATACAATTCGCACAATGACAATAGATTCTTTGTTCGATCTTTATGATAGATCTATGGATCGTCGATCGAGATGCGCGTGTCTGGATGCACCATTGTATAGACACCATGATCCCGGTTCTAGTATCTAGTAGTTCTTCCCCTTCCCTATACCCTAAAGTACGATTTTCTGTGTGTGTGAACGTGGGTGTGTGTTGTATAAAATAACGAAACTTAACTTGTTACCAAGCCGATGCATCCGCATAATTATTTCTGTGTACCTACAAAGAAGACTTCATGTTGTCTCGTTTGAGTTGGTACTTTATACGAAACCATTTGTATCAACTCGGGGCAGTTCAACATGCTATTGATCATTTTATAGAAGATCTTGAGATTTTGAGAATTTTGTGGTGAGAACTGGTACTGGAATATGGCCTAGGCACCTTTGGTACACGTTTGAAGCTCGGACTTGAATTTAATTTATCAATTTTTTTATTTAATAAATTCAATTTTGTAATACATTTACGTTGTGCTAGTTCATTACAACTATAGTTTTGAGAGGCGCAATCCCCGTCATCATCAAATAAAATAAATAAATAAAATAATTAAAATAAAATTATACCGATACGGTCATGTGTTGTGCACATTATACACATGTTCAGATCACGTGCTCTCATTGTGAAAAAAAAATACAAAATATCACTATATTGTCAACAACTCAATTACTGTTTACTTATATGAGAAATTGTTTAACACATTTAGTGACAAATTTAATAATTCAATTACAAGTAACTAATTATAACTAAGATTAGCAAACAAGAAGTTAGAAATAAAACAAGTTAGAAAATACTATCCAGCACGTCTGATCAGTTTTAATAATTATTTTATGTAATAATTCACCACGTTCTTCCCAGTAGCCATATTTGACAGACAAAAATTAAAATTCAAGATATTTTTCTTTTTATCATTATGCATTAAAACAAATTACATTTTTTCAATTAGAAAGCTACCGGGATTCGAACCTGGACCTCTTCACCATTTCGCTTTACAATCAAATATATTTTCAACAAATTGAACATATATTCTATAATATTTCCAAATGATACATCTTTTATTCCATAGTCAAAAGCAATAAACTTTATATTGTATTTAAGTACTACAGAACTATGTTTTGAAAATGCAGCTTCACAACAAAAAACTGGGATGGTTTAGGGCCAACATTCATTTTTCCAGTTTGAATTTCGATATATTTTTGCATTTTGTATACCCTTTCAAAACAAGACTTATAGTTAATTCTTTTACATTATCAAGTAAACATTAAAGTGTGTTATTTTTTACGTAAATATTGCTAGAGTGAAAGGTATCAATAGAAATGGACAAGTATACAATTGTCGGTTTTTTTAAATTCCTAGGTCTATTCCTAGGTCTACCAGAAAATAGAAATTTCTTCAACATTCATAACACATATGTGTTGCCATTTGAAATTATCCATCGAAAAAAAAAAATTGTTAAAGTTCTCACCTAAGAATTGTTATGTTTATACAATGAAGAATTATTATGTTTATGATAAAAACCATTGTTTGTGTCATATAACAATTTTGCTCCAATTTATAAGGAAAAAATTGATGTAAATTCATACTGATAAATAATATTGATAACTTTTGAAGCAGCTGTATTTGTGAAGAGAAAATTATTTATGCTAATATCTATATTATAATCATACTCAGGTTATAATAAAAAAAAACGTTTTTTTTTTAATATTAATTTATTGTTTTAATAAATTACATATATATTTAATATTAAAATATAAATAAAAATATGACAAAATTATTATTATTCACTATTAAATAATTAGTTGTTCATCGAGCGTATTATCGTTCTTCAGAATTTCGTTGTTTTTTTCTTTACACGTATAGCAAAATTTGATCCACACATATTACACTTTAAACTGAATTTAGAAATAAAACCTTACGTTCTTTCACATATTTAATATTCGTTCCTGTGCACCCAAATAATTGATTTGTAGGAGTAAATTTGATAAATTTGAGAAAAAAATTGTTGTATGTCAACCACACTTTTGCCATCCAATTTAGGAAGTTCACACGAGTCCACACATTCAATGCTCAGTTCGGGAACATCCTGAATATAATTTATTATATTATTATTATTATTGTTATTTAGTTATCAGTATTGTTATGTCTAAAATATTAAAATACATTTTTATTCATTTATATGACTATAACAAATACATTTGTATCAATCAGACAGGTCTGTCATGTATAATTCCTTTGATAAAATTATTTATCTTTAAGGATATGAATTTCCAATAGAAAAAAAGTTATCTGCACTACATAATATATGTATATCGAACTGTGTAATTTATATTGTTAAATTAAATAGATAATTGTTATAGTAATGGTAAAAATTATCAACTTACGTTGCGATTTTTTCTCCAAGAAGTTTATAACTATTTATAATTTTGTTGCAACATTTTCTAGAGAGTGTCAATAGATACTTTTTGACCTTGGGCATCTTGAGTCACAGGAGGCAGTAATTTAAGAACAATAATGTGTATAATAATATATTACTGACTTTTAATGAGAACCAAACCCAACAAAAAAAATCACGGGTTCGCAAATTTCACGTTGAATCTTGTGAATGAATGGATTTCATGCATTGTCACATTCTAAAACGTTCGGATCGGCGATATGAATTTTGACCTATGTTTAATATTTAAATGTCAAAGTTATAATCTGTTTTCGTATATAAACAGCTCAATACCATACAATTTACAAAAATAAGCAATTGGTATCGAGAATAATTACATTATTCATTCATATTGTAGTCAAAATTTGTATAAAAATGTATTTTATAGGAAAATTTAATTAAAATCTATCAGAGCTCAGATTACACAACCGCCGTGGCCTTGTAGAACGGCATACTAACACTGTGAGAGATAATTAATAATATCGTATTTCATAAGACTGGAAATATATTATTTAAAAAAAGATTACTGTTTTTGATATTAAACATAGTTTTAAATAGTAGTTAAAGCCTCAAAGCATATTAGTAAATATAGTATGTTATTTAAAAACGTATGTTTTTATTAAAACAAAGTATTTCAAAAACATCAAAAATTTATCAAATATACTGCAAATTTAATGATTTATAACTCTATTCATTTTTAACATTTTGCTATTTTGGTTTCCTACAGATTTGTTTCCGTACTGTTGGTTTTAGAATTATAAGAAAATATATTTTGTTTATGCATTATTTAAGCGTATTAACTTAATTTTATAGCATGCGGAAAATGCATCTAATAGTCGCTGTCTTTCTTACAATATTAATAACATTAAATAACATTCAGTTTATTTGTTTTATATTAATGTAAAGGTCCAATCGAAGTAGTAGTTGAAAAAAAGTCAAATCTATTGAATAACTTCTGATATAAATGAATAATAAAAACCTACATTTTCAGTAAAAAACGCGAAATTTTAAATTATTATTGCAAGTAGCGCCATAAAAAAACTTAAATATATCTGATCTGATGATATCCTAACGATAGTATATTAAGTTAGAAATGTACATAAGCAGTAAAAAAATAAATAAATTATAAAACAATAAAATCAACAACATTTTGTAAGATAAATTTAATAAATAAGTCAACAAGTAATTTATTATAGTTTTATTATTGAGGTGGTAAATAATGTAAAGTTATAATATTGAGCAATATGATAAGTTAAAAAAAAGTTGAATTAAAAAAGTTTATATGTTACATAAAATATTAAAATTATAAAATGATAACTATTTTTTTTAAAATTATATGTTAGAGTTGATCCAGGTGCTGAAAGCTGCAACTCTCGTCCATACCCCCGGGAACTGCGCCTCCCCACATCCCTCCCCCCACGACGTGATACCGATAAGGGTATCGGCGATCACCATTGGACCGCCGGAGTCTCCTTGGCAAGCGTCCTCACCTCCGACCCCGTAAAGTCCAGCACAGATCATGTTACTGGTGACCGTATTGATTTTGGCATAGGCATCGACGCACATTTGCTGGTTGATGATGGGGATGGTCACCTTGTAGAGATTTGAAGGATGAACCCCGTTCTCCTGAAATATATTGCATCTTTAACTACGGGGAAGTGGTATGTTTTATCTGTAGATATCGATCGGTTTAAATGCCACCAGTTATTTATTTATTTATTTTATTATAAATGATATATTGAATGATTAAATAATTTTTTATTAATGCTATTCATATTTTTAGATACGTAATTAAAAGTAAAATTGGTGAAAACAACAGTTGATTGCAATATTTATTAAATGAAGAGGTTTCAATGTGTTAGTAGTGAACTGACCCGGTTAAGAAATATAAATTTAATTGAGGTTTTTCAGCAAATCCAGGTCTTATAGAATACAATTTTGATTTGATGGTGTTGAATGACATATAGATTTGAGTACAGAAAAAACGCTAAAACATAAATTTGATTACTTCAATAATGATTCTGAATGTACGGCACAGTGCAAAAATAGTACTCTGTATACGTGTGTACTTGAGTATGCACTTAGTACTATTCGGCATTAATTATCCTGATAAAGATTATTCAGAATATGAAAAAGAAATAATTAATTGCAAAAACAAATATGGTAATGCGTTGCGTACCTTGAGATATCCCCATCCAGTAACCAAAGCCATTGTCCCATCAGCGACAACCTGATTCTGGTATGGCAGATTAATTATAGCAACCCCTACACCCATGGTCAGAGGTGTCGCTAGAAATAGCAGTGAAATGTCGTTATCCAGGCGGGAAGTGAATCCAGGGTGCTGGACTATCGACGAGACGGCAATCACTTGGCCACCAGAGTTATGATAAGTAGATCCGGCGCGAATTTTCCATTTAATGTTTGTTGTTCTGCAAATAAAAACGTATACCTCTTAAGTTACAGTGTACAATACATCAGATCACGTTAATACAAAACATACTACTAGCTTGCTCTTTTCCCTAAAACTCGACGATAACATAATTATCAAGCATAAGTTGGGGTCAAAGCTCAAGACACAAAGAGCTCAGAAAAGCAAAGAAGTTAGATAAATATTCAAATATGTATGCAGATCCAAGGAAGAAAATAAATAGTACTTCAGATAAATTGATCAATTTAAAATACCCAATAACAAAATTTAGTAACTTAAAAATCAGGAATTTAACAATGTTGAGGCATCGATAAGATTATTTCCTTACCCATCAGTGCAGTGGGCAGCTGTGACCACCACTGTCGGACTGATGATGGAGCCGCCGCAGAACTGAGTGAAGGATCCGATACCCCAGTAGTCCAAAAGTGCGGCTACCTGATAGGGAGCGTCCGTTATGTCAGTCGGAACACCTCCAACTATCTTACCGTCCAGCTTCGGAACCGGGGGACGGAGGAACACCGCACCTGTAGAATGAAAATGTTTAGTCGGTAGTTATTATATTATAAACTTTCATTTCCATATCAACACATACATAATTAAAATATTGAATTCTGTGATGTAGTATTAAGACTCTTGCCTTGTCGCCTAGAGAGCCGTGTTTTAGGAGACCAGCAAGTTATTTTACAACACAAATGGTTAGTTTATATAATTGGTGTGGTAGAATTGCAAAGGATAAGATGGGAGAGTACACGTAGAACGTATGAATGCGGAACGTGTTGTGAACTGTATTTATCGAGGATCCTAAAAGGATGGCGACTTCTTGGTGGATCCAGGTTGAGATTGTGCGAGAAATTTGGAGGCACTCCATGTTCCTGTCTCCGAATGGAGTGTGCTGCGCCAGGACACAGATTACAATAGGCGATGGCTCTCGGTGGGGTCAGTAATAGTACAAGTGGTTAGGTGTGATATAGGCTCCACATTTCTAATTATTCAAGTTTCCATAATAAAACTGATCAATTAGCAATAAAGTAGATATGATTAATATTAGAGAAATGCTCTTCAAATATGCAGTTTTTCACGTAACCATTCGATGTTTAAGAGACATGTTATTAAGGAAAAACTTATGGTATACAAATGACTCCTGGTATCGACACTATGCATAAAAGTGAGGCCTAGAGGCGGCTGAAGAGGTACGAAAGTAGAAAATAAATATTTTAGGCATATATGTGGCCGATCCATTTATCCATTTATGACAAGTTAAGAATAAAGAAATAAGGAGAGAATGTAATGCTGATCTTAGCAAAATGAGTGAGATTGATTATTACTCAGGTGGTTTGGTCATATGGAATGGATGAATGGTAAGAAAGATATTTGACGATAGTACCAGAAATAAAGTTCCAACAAAACTACATTAAAAAAAAAAAATTAATATGTTATATTTTAAGCGGTTATCCACTTCGTGTTAAGACATTTCAATTGTTTGAATTTGGAGTGAATTTTGACCATAGAATTAATTTATTCAACGGGTCCACAATTTTTCACTAAAACTGCCATCTTAGCTACTCTCCTAGTAGACTGTGGTGCTAACTTGTCATATAATTATGTATTCTATTTTTTTGTACTGGATTGAGTTTATTAATATTTTAACATTATTTATATATTTTTTTTATGGTTATAGTAATATATTAAGTAAATAAATAAGTTATATCATGATGTCTGAATGTGCAGTTTAGAGGTCTAAAATAATCGTTTATAAAATTATATTAACATAATATATAAATGAAATCATTATTTAAAAATCAAATTATTACAAATAATTCTTACCCTGCGCACACACCAGGAAAGCAGCAACAACCGTCAGATGAAACATCTTTATTCTATGACTGGAAGTTTGGTATCCTTCCCATTTATATATAATATTCTTCCACTATCATTGAATGCTATGAATGAATTAATTACGATAATACATAGGTCCAAAGTTCTCAGAAAACCAAAAAAACGATTTTAAAAGATAATAGATTGATTACGATAATTATATGATTGGTATTTTCCCATGAATATAGAATAGGTACACTTATTTATAAATATGAGGTTAATCTTCGATGCTGGAAATCAGTTTTGCTGTAAGACTTTTTTTAAACCATTAATTCTGTTTTTTTTCCTTTCATTCTATGCATAATAATTTCCTTCTATTACGTCACCTTTAAAATAAAAAATAACGATTTATCTCGATTGATTTATCATATTTTTTTATACATCGTTTGTTGCTTTTACAATTTTCTGTCTTTTCTTTCATGATAGATGGATGCCAGACAACATGATGACAGCTAAATTTTTTAATGCAAACTTTCCGACAGCTAGCCTCTGGCAGACCAATTTCCAGACAAGCCAACTTGCTGAAAATCAAGTTTATGGAAGCCCAACTCTCTGAAAAAAAATTCATACAATTTATATAAAATGTGTATAAACATATCAAAATTTTGGTGTAAATAAGTTTTTATATATTTTTCGAAAGAATAAAAGTAGATATTATGCAATAGATATTATAATAAAATAAAATTATAATCAAATAAAAAGAAAGAAGAGGAAAAGAAGTAGGGATCTTGTTAACACATAAAGGTTTTAAAATATCTGTCAACAGGGGGTATTTTTTAAAAATTATCCCGGCCTAGGGGTTGGCTACACTTACTTCAACGCCGCAAGACTCGGTATGTTCCCTCATTACCTGTGTATAATAAACTTATTGACGAAGATCATCACCCTTTTTATGATTTCCTAATATTCATATAGGAGAAAAAATATTTTTTTGTAATGTGAATTACATTGATAATAATACTATCTGTTGTTTTGGCATAAGAGCACATGTTATGCCTTTTAATAAAAAAAATAATTAACCTGATGTAAAATTAAAATGATCTAGTCTTTATTTTTCCGTTATTAGTATTTTCAAAAACATAGAAGAATTTTATTTATTCTTAAAGTAAGTCAGATGAATGAATAAATTTTAAAGACTTGTGAAATATATTGATTAGAAAGATATACATATAAAATCAATTTTATCGAAAAATATTGTTATTAGGAGAACACATTCTTATTGTGAAGTTGTAATTATTCGGAACATAGGTTTGTAAAATTTTAAACATTAATTAAAAAGATATACATATATAATACATTTTATAGAAAAATATTGTTGTTGCGTCACCGGTTTGAAAGAGATCCAAGTTCGAATCCCGGTTTCGCAACAACAATATTTTTCAATATAAACAACCAACTAAATTTAACTACGAGTCCCATTCTAAAATTTTTTCCTAAAAATTATTCGAGTAAATTTGTATTAAGTAATGATTTGAGTTAGGTACTAAAAAAAAAAAAAAAAATTTTCTTTTAAAAATAGATTTTTAAAAATAGATTCTGTCAAAGAAACAATGTATGTTTTAGTTAGTTATGACATCCTGAAGAAGAAAATGGTATTTTTCGAAACCGGTAGATGTATTTAAACTCATTTTAGTGGTTAATTAAACAAAGATAAAAAATAAAAATATGAATCTTAACCACAAAGATAACATTGCTTATTTTAAAAGTACAATATTTTTCGATGAAATTGATTATATATGTATATCTTTTTAATTAATACATTTAATTAATTTTTAAAATATCACAGAACTAAGTTCTGAATAATTACAACATCACAATAATAATGTGTTCTCCTAATGATATATATATTAAACGGGCCCATTAAACGAAATTTATACAATACGCGCAATGGCGCTAAATTATTTGTTCGATATTTATGACAGATCTATGGATCGCCAATCGCAATGCGCGTGTCTGGATACACCATTGTATAGACACCATTATCCCAGTTATAGTATCTATTGGTTCTTCATCCTCCTTATACCACAGAGTACGACTTTCTGTATGTGTGTATGTGGGTGTGTGTTGTCTTTGACTTCTGTGAAGTACATTACGCTATTGCGATATGTTTTCTCGCTAGTGCGTACTAATCTATGAACATATTGCCATTTGTGTGTGATCCAGGTAAAACTGTCGTGCGAGACAGCGAAATTGGAAAATCTGTGGTCACGCCGAATAGAACTAATCTAGATAAAAGAGTACTTTAGGAAGGCCATGTTCTTCCTGGTATCTGCGTGATCTTTAAGACACCTATTTCTTTCCGGTCCCTTCCAAATTCTGTTAATTTATCCTTCCACCCCAATTCCATATCCCTCACGCATTCATCTCAGGTCGGCCGGAGATTGCGCGCACATTGTTTTTACTTAAATCTTAACAGTTTTATCTAGTGGTGTTTTAACAAATTATCGAACCTCCGGATAAATACCAAACCCTCCCATCCCTTCCCAATAACATACTTCGTTTAACATTTTTTTTCTTAATAATAAACAGAATCATCAAATGATGCTTTCTGGTGCCTGTTAAAGCACCTCGTGAAAGTGTGGGAAAAATATATAAAAATGCCTTATTGAAAAATATGAATGAATTGAATGTGTCGTTTGTAATTGAAATAAATCAAAGTACCTACAATGCGAGCGGGAACACATTCTTGATTCTGTCCCCGCAGTGTCTCTAGAAATATTTATGTGTTTCACTTCTTCTGAACTCGTCATCATAATCAAGTTGAGTTGAGAGAAGCGGAGATCGGCGAACCATCCCTGTTATCTTGTGGCTGTACACCCCTCATGTTTATTTATATTTTTATATACGTTTTATTTTTTATTATTGGGCACTGCTTTACACAAACTTTAAAATGCACCTAATGTGTTAATGTAAGGTTTAAATAGCCATCGCCATTGGTGTTACCAAATAACCTTATTTTTATGTTCCTTGTTCCTGTGTGATTTCTAAGGCATGAAAGATTAATTTTCAATGGCCCTGCCTTGATTAATATGTCTTAACCTCCTGAATCTCAATCGATAAATAGGGTTACCTGCATTCAACTTGTATATATCCTTCGTTATCTGTTACAATTAACCTTTTTGTTAAATTCAACCATAACCGAATAACGGTTCATCTGAAATAATATTATTGACAAATATTTTTTAGGAGAACACATTCTTATTGTGAAGTTGTAATTATTCAGAACATAGGTCTGTGATATTTTAAATATGAATTAAATATATTAATTATAAAGATATACATATAAAATCAATTTTATCTAGCGTCTACTATCAGATTCACTCAAAGGTATTTGAGATTCTGTAAAAATAAGGTAGATGGCTCTGTCAAATGATGGAACGATTAAATGTATTGATATCAAAAAGGTAACATATAAGGTCGAAAAATTGTTGCTAAAAATAATGTCGCTGTAGCTTAGTTGGATAAAGCACCTCCCCCGGTTAGGGAAGAGATCCAGGTTCGAATCCCGGTGGCGCAAAAACAATATTTTTCGATAAAATTGATTTTATATGTATATCTTTATAATTAATATATTTAATTCATATTTAAAATAATTGACAAATATTATTAAATCTTTATATTCTCTTATTGCTACGTTAATATAACTATCTAAATATAGTTTTTTTAGTAGAACGTAGAGTTTTGTACGTGATACCAAAAAATATAATCTTATTGTAAATAATTTTATTTATAATTAAAGAATTTTTGTTTGTTTCATTAATTTCACAAATTTTTAAATGAATGTCGCGCAATACACATATATAAAAAATATTACACGGCATTTGTAAAATTTTGCATCAGAATTATTGAATTATCATCGATCCACTTTCTTAAACTGGAAACTCTGGTCCAAACTCCAGGGTATTGGGGCATGGCGCATCCTCTCCCCCAGGAAGTAATACCAATGAGAACGTTGCCCACCACCAGAGGACCTCCAGAGTCTCCGCTACAAGCGTCCCGTCCTCCTTCTCCTAACGATCCAGCACATATCATGCTGTCAGTTACCACCATGTTGACATCTCTGTAGGCTTTCACGCAGGCCGCTTGATTTGTTATCGGAAGTATCACCTTTTGCAGGATTGTGGTTGAACTCTCTGCTTCCTGTAAAATGAATTACCTATTATTTTTTTAACAGGAAGTAACTACGTCACTGAATTATTTGTGTTGTATGTTCAATATAACCTTTTGTTATGTACATTCCATAGATGGAACATAACATAATGATGAAGAACTGGCATAAATATTTCAGATATGTAGGAGAACACATTCTTATTGTGAAGTTGTAATTATTCAGAACATAGGTCTGTGATATTTTAAATATGAATTAAATATATTAATTAGAAAGATATACATAAAAAACCAATTCTATCGAAAAATATTGTTGTTGCGCTACCGGGATTCGAACCTGGATCTCTTCCCTAACCGGGGGAGGTGCTTTATCCAACTAAGCTACAGCGGCACTATTTTTAGCGACAATTTTTCGACCCTATATGTTACCTTTTTGAAATCAATACATTTAATCGTTCCATCATTCATTATTGATAATTCTGGCGTCTGCTATCAGTTTACTCAAAGGTATTTGAGATTCTGTAAAAATAAGGTAGATGGCTCTGTCGAATGATGGAACGATTAAATGTATTAATATCAAAAAGGTAACATATAGGGTCGAAAATTGTCGCTAAAAATAGTGTCGCTGTAGCTTAGTTGGATAAAGCACCTTCCCCGGTTAGGAAAGAGATCCAGGTTCGAATTCCGGTGACGCAACAACAGTATTTTTCGATAAAATTGATTTTATGTGTATATCTTTATAATTAATATATTGAATTCATATTTCAGATATGTTTACCCATAAAGCTCCCCAGCCAGCAGTCAATGAATCTGTTTCATCAGAAACTATTAGTCCGTGGGTAGGTAAAGAAATAGATGTCACATTTTCATTAAAGATCAACGGAGTAGTTAAACGTATTATTGCTATATCATTTTCGAATAGACTGTTGAATTCTTCGTGACTAATGATTCTGGATACTTCGTTCAGCTGGCCTCCCGAGTTCCAGAGATGGGATCCAGCTCGAACCAGGAAATTAGACGGCGCAGTACTGAAAATAAAAAGAATGGTCTTTTAAACTAGTTGAGATGATCGTCAATCAGTACTCTCAATGATTAAAAAAATATTCGAATATTATTAATTTAACGTTAGTTTGATTAATTTAATGTCTACCGGTTTCGTTGCTCCATATCTTCGCTGGGACGTACGTATACTAAACAATTTCCAAGTACAATTTCCTCACCCGATAACGCAGTGGGCGGCAGTGACAATAGTCATATTGCTGATTATCGATCCTCCACACCAGTGATGGTAGATCCCAGCACCCCACGTGTCAATAAGGATGGCCACAATGTATGGTGCATCTTTAATGTCGGCCGGAGCTCCGCCTACTATCCGCCCATCCAACTTAGGCAACTGAGGTGGGGCCGCACCTGGAATGTATTAGACGACGAAGAATGTCACTGACTTTAGAAGATCTGGAGATCTTGAGAATTTCGTGGTGAAAACTAGTACTGGAATATAGCCTAGGCACCTTGGGTACTCGTTTGAAGCTCGGACTTGAATTTGCTTTATCAATTATTATTTTTAATAAATTCAATTTTGTACTTCATGTACGTAGGACTAGTTCATCTGTACTATAGTTTTGAGAGACGCAATCCTCCTCATCACCAAATTATATCTAAATTTAATACAGTTTCGCATCGACTTATACTAGTAATGTAGGGGGGAGGGTACGGGGAGTTTCCGCCATTCATGGAAATATGAACAGTAGGTAGAAGCAGAAGAGAACGTAATGTTAATAATAATAAAAAAATAATACGAGTAATGAATAATCTAAGAAGGACTACACCTCTCGAATTACGAAATAACCCAACATATCTGCAGTACAAAGTTTAATGTACTAAAAAAAAAAGTCTTGTTGCACCAAAAAATATCAATCATGTCAATTAATAACACTTCAATACCATTGTCATTTACAGTAATTATTATTTAATGGCTTCCATTTATATCATATATAGGTATATTTGTGATTTTCAATATTGGTCACAAAATTAGTGAGCTGAAATAAATTCGAAAATATAATTATGCCGATTCGGTCATGTGTTGTGCACGTTACAAACAGGCTCAGATCACGTGCTCTCATTGTGAAAAAAAAATACAAACGATAGAAATGACTTGCCAGCAACCTCATAATTTTTACTCGGCATTTTCAAATTGACAATCACAAATCACTATATTGTCAACAACTCAATCACTGTTTGCTTATATGAGAAATCGTAAGTTTGAGTAAGAGTGAGTCAGTAACGCCAATACATGTATTTCCTTGCTATTTCTGCCATTTAGTGATAAATTTATTAATTCAATTATAACAAATAGCAAACAAGAAGTTAGAAGCAAAATAAGTTAAAAAATATTATCCAATTATATTTGATTCAGCACATCTGATCAGTTTTATTAATTATTTTATGTAATTTTTCGCCGCGTTCTTCCCAGTAGCCATATTTGACAGACAAAAAGTAAAATTCAAGATATTTTGGGAATAAATATATATATAATATAATAATGAATTTTTTGCTTTTTTTTAATGCAGCAAAATATGTTTAAAAAATAATCTCGATCACTTTAGCATCTTAATTGGATCTCATTCATTTCCCATACCCATTGATTAATGCATTATTATAACTCTGTTTTGTGTATCAATTTGTTAGTACAATTTCTTTGTTGATGTGATATTTTTATTTTTTAAGCTCCGAAACTATTTCACTGGTCACATTTAAAAAAAAAGTGATTATTTATTATATTATGCACTGCTTTGTTTCTCTTATATAAATTTTCATTTAAAAAACTGAAGTTATTTATTATTATTAAAAGAACACATTCTTATTATAAAGCTGTAATTATTCAGAACAGAGGTCTGTGATGCTATAAATACTAATTTAATGTACCAATAAGAAAGGCATACGTAAAAAACAAAGTATACGGCTCTTTTAACGATAAATGTATTCATTTGAAAAAAGATGTAACATATAGGTTCGAAAATTTTTCGTCAAAAATAATGTCGCTGTAGCATAGTTGGATAATGCACCTTCCCCGTTTTGAAAGAGATCCAGGTTCGAATCAACAGATAATACTTTTCGATCAAATTGGTTTTATATGTATATCTTTCTAATTAATACATTTAATAAGTAATCAGAAGTATTTTACGCTACAAAATTTACTATTGCAGATATTTTACCTTCAGAATAAGCGAGAACTGTCAAAATCACCAGCAGAATAAACATGTTAAGAAGAATTCTAGTCAGAAACTGAAAGATTTTTTTTTTAATAGCGCTACATATACAAGTTTCTCTAATTAAATTAATTGCCAAGGAGATAAGGAACATCGGTTTATCTTGTTTAAACATTTACTGAGTGCACCTTTTCAATTACTGTGTTAGTTATGGAAGATAGTAAGAAATTGTTTATCCGCATTTAATTATTTTTATAAGCTTTATTGAATGGTAAATATCAAAGAATTCACTAAACGAATCACTTTACAAGTACTAAATATATCTATTCAAATTAAATTATTTGGTTGCTACCGGAATTCGAACCTGGACCTCTTCACCATTTCGCTGTAGCAATCGAATACATTTTCAACAAATTTTGAATATATATACTATAATATTTCCAATTGATACATCTTTTATTCCATAGTCAAAAAGAATCAACTTTATTTTGTTTTTAAATACCATAGAACTATTTTCTGAAAATGTAACCTAACTATAGCAAATTAAGTTAGAAATGTACAAAGGCAGTAAACGAAAAATATTTATTAATATCATTAATATTTTTTATGATAAACTTAATAATAATTCAACAAGTATTTCATTATATTATACATAATACATTAGTATTAAAATTCGAGGATTTAGTATTATTATGGTGATGGTAAAAAATGTAAATGTAGAATATTGGGCAATATGCTCAATTAAAAAAAAAAATCTAAAAAAGGTTATACGTTACATAAAATATTAATATTCCAAAATGATAATTTAAAAATAAATTAATTATATGTTAGAGTTGATCCAGGTGGTAAAAGCTGCAACTCTCGTCCATACCCCCGGGTACTGCGCCTCCGCACACCCCCTTCCCCAAGACGTGATACCGACGAGGGTACCGGCGATCGCCATCGGACCGCCAGAGTCTCCTTGGCAGGCGTCCTCGCCTCCGACCCCGTAAAGTCCGGCACAGATCATGTTACTGGTGACCGGGTTGTAATTGGCGTAGGCGCTGATGCACATTTGCTGGTTGATGATGGGGAGTGTCACCTGGTAGAGACTTGAAGGTTGAGCCCCGTTCTCCTGAAAAATTGGTCGTAATTTATTTTATTTTAAATAATGTATTGAATGTTAAAATAATATTTTAGTCATGTTTTTCATTTTTTTAGATATTTGATAAAAGTAAAATTGGTCAGGTTTAAATGTATAGGTAATGAACTTTTCCAGTTAAGAAAAATAAATTTAATTTTATTACTCCGGTTTTGAATATAAGGCACAGTACAAAAATAGTACTCTGTAGACGTGCACTTGAAGTATGTACTTAATAATATTCGTTATTAATTATCCTGATTATTCAAAATATGAATAAGAAATAATTAAATACAAAAACAAATATGAGAATACGTTGCGTACCACGAGTAATCCCCAACCAGTAACCAAAGCAATTGTTCCATCAGCAACAACCTGATTCTGGTATGGGAGATTAATTGCAGCGACGCCTACACCCATGGTCAGAGGTGTCGCTAGAAATAGCAGTGAAATGTCGTTATTCAGGCGGGAAGTGAATCCAGGGTGCTGGACTATCGACGAGACGGCGATCACTTGGCCACCAGAGTTGTGATAAGTAGATCCGGCGCGAATCTTCCATTTAATGATTGTTGTTCTGGAAGTAAAAACGTGTACTTCTTAAGTAACAGTGTACGATACATCAGATTACGTTAATAAAAAATATACTACTAGCTTGCCCTTTTCCCTAAGACTCGAAGATAAGATAATATCAGACATAAGTAAGGAGCAAAGCTCAAGACACAGAGAGCTGAGAAAAGTCAAAAAGTGATGT
The DNA here is from genome assembly GCA_031772225.1 of Eubasilissa splendida. Lineage (NCBI taxonomy): Eukaryota > Metazoa > Arthropoda > Insecta > Trichoptera > Phryganeidae > Eubasilissa > Eubasilissa splendida. The sequence goes on from CM062851.1 coordinate 2,265,154, forward strand.
TAATATTCAACACTGGATGCAGATCATTGGAAAAAAAATTGTACTTTAAATAAATTGATAATAATAAAATTAAGTAAAGTAATTTAAAAATCAGGATTTTAATAATGTTGAGGCATCGAGAAGATTATTTCCTTACCCGTCAGTGCAGTGGGCAGCTGTGATCACCACTGTCGGACTGATGATGGAGCCACCGCAGGACTGAGCGAAGGATCCGATACCCCAGTAGTCCAAAAGTGCGGCTACCTGGTAGGGAACGTCCGTTATGTTAGCTGGAATACCTCCAACTATCTTACCGTCCAACTGCGGAACCGGGGGGCGGGGGAACACCGCGCCTGTAGAATGAAAATGTTTAGTCGGTGGTGATTATATTAATGCTTTAATTTCCATATCAGTACATACATAACGAAAATATTGAATCTTGTGGTCTAGTGGTAAGACTCTTGCCTTGTGGCGTAGAGAACCGTGTTTTAGGAGACCAGCAAGTTATTTTACAACACAAATGGTCAGTTGATATAACCGGTGTGGTAGAATTGCAAAGGATAAGATGGGAGAGTACACGTAGAACGTATGAACACGGATCGTGTTGTGAGCTGAATTTATCGAGAGTTCTAAATGGATGGCTACCTCTTAGTAGATCCAGGTTGAGATGGAGCGAGAGATTTGGAAGCACTTTTTGTTCCTGTCTCCGAATGGAGTGTGTTGACCAAGAACATAGATATATATTAGGCTATGGATCTCAATGGGCTCAGTAATAGAATAAGTTTTGATATAGGTTCCATGTTTGTAATTCTAGTTTCAATAATAAAAGTGATCAATTAGTAATAAAGTAAATATGATTAACGAGAATGAATTAATGAGAAATATAATTCGTTTAATAGACATGTTGTTAAGGCAAGACTAGCGGTACACAATGGTACTCTGGTATCGACACTATGTATAGAAATGAGGTCTGGAGCTGGTTGAAGAGGTACGAAAGTAAAAAAGAGATATATTAGTCGTATATGTGGCAGATTCATTTAAACATTTATGACATAGTGAAGAATGAAGAAATAAGGAGAGAATGTAAAGCTGATCTTAGCAAAGTGAGTGAGATTGAGAAAGTATTACTACGGTGGTTTGATCATATGGAATGGATGGTAAGAAAGATGTATGATGGATGTTTTGATGGAACCAGAAATAGAGAACGTCTCCGAATGACTTGGCATGACCAGGTAAACTAGATACTCAATAATCGACGAGCTTGTATGAGAAGATGTATGAATGCGGATGAGGCGAGAATTGTGTGTAGAATAGAAATAGAAAAGAATAGAATAGAAGAGTGTGGCGTTCTTTCCTATCTGCTTACCCCTATGAGGAAACGGTGTTATGGTATTTTGTTAAAAAAATAAATATAATTAGAAAATATATAAAAATAAAGAATGAATAAATAAATATATGAAATTTCAAATTTATCTAACTGTAAACCCTTAATATCTGTCTCTTATTTAATTAACTAAACCTTTGTTAATGTCGAAAGAATGGTTTGTTTCCAAAAGATAATTGGCGAATTCAGAATAGTTATTGTTATTTAAACATCTCAAGTACTTCTTAATTTTAGTATCAAAATTTCAATATAAATATGATTGTTTTAAACAATGTGTTTTAAACTTATTATTTTTATAATATAATGCCACAAAATAATTTTGAAATATTGAAGAAAAAATATACCAATTTAGACAACAAATTAAAAATACAAAATGCTTTCGAAGTCTGGATATAAATTAAATACGACATTAATTACAGTAAACACATGAAGTAATTAAAAAAAACATTATAATTTATTGTCCAAAGTGTTTTTACCATTCGCGGCCAGAAGTAGCGATGCAAACACGACCAGAAACTGCATGTTGAACTACTGTTGACAGACGTTGGATAACTGTGAACGCTTTTGGTGGGCTTTTATACAAATTGTCGTGCACTGAATTATTATCAGTTAGATTATTACTAATTAGAGATAGCGTGAAATAAATTTTAGGTAAACAATGAATGAACTAATTCTGCCTATTAAAACTGCCAGAGTGCTTCTTGAGATACATACTCCCTAGCATTCTAACACAACTATTTTAAAAGGCGATTTATAATTTTTTTAAATAAAAAATGTAATATTTTAAGCGGTTATCCACTTTGTGTTAAGACATTTAAATTATTTGAATTTGGAGTGAATTTTTAACATAGAATTAATTTATTCAACGAGTCCCCCATTTGTCACTAAAACTGCTTTAGAAAACAAAATATAATTTTTATCCAATCTCTTTACCTTATGTTTTATTTTCACGTAAAAATCTTTTTGAAATAAAAAAGACTTAAGAAATGAATCAACTCGCAACCTGTCACATGCTAAGCCATCTTAGCTACTCCCCTAGTAGACTGGTGCTAAATGATTATATAATTATATATTCAAAAAATTTGGTGTTAGATTGAGTTTATTAATATTTTTGACATGATTTATTATTTTTAACAATTTTGTTTTATTTTATTTATTTTACTGAACTTATTAACATATTTTTCTCATCAGAAAGATATATCTACGCAGGGGTGGTATGATATATATGCCTGAGATATGTAATGTATGGTTTTGTTTTTGGTTTCAGAGAGATTTCAAATATATTACGACACAAAAAAATTATTTCTAGCTATATTATGAAATATAGAAAATATGAGGAACTGTATAAGATTGGTTTGAACTACAGCACCTACCGTGTAATTCACTACACTTTATCTTAATTTTGATTTTTTTTATTTAAATACTTTAGCTAAAAATACTATTGTTATTTTTCAATCATTTAGGGCAACATGTTTAAATTGAAAACAGTTTAACGTTTTCTGAAAAAAAAATGGATCAAGTTTTTTTTATCGGAGTCAGGCAGTGATGCAACAATTGACAGCTTAGACATTTCGGCATGTGACCGAATTATTACCGTGTCAAGTTTGATTTAGTTTAGAATTATCGGATGATAAAATATCAGGTTGATGGGACAATCATCTTTTAAATTCTTAAGTCACAAACCTCAGAATATGACAAAAATGTCGGACGGTATTGGAGATTCACGAGACTAAGGTTCGATATGGGCTTCAGGGCCATTGAGGTGGAAGAAGAACAATTGTCTTAAGGTAAAATACTATCTTAAATAGAGGATCAAGTGACACTGCTTTCTGTCCTGACACAACTTGGTCTTATTCACATTCATACATATCTAATGGGGTTTTTAACAGGATCGTCTTCCAGTATCTGATTTACCTGATCGGATTAAGTTTTTCGCTGTCATCTATTTTGGGTGCCATAAATACTACATCTTTCATACCATCTTCTTCTCAATCATTTCTTTCATGTGATCAAATCATTAAAGCGACTCTTAATTTGTTAACATTAACTACCGTAAGTGAATTCGAGGCATTTCATCTGAATGACCTCATTTTCACTGCATTTACTGCATTCTTCACTTCTCTAGTGAGACCTCAAGAAGAATATAATTCGGTCATATGGTCGCCTCACTTCATTGTTCACTCGACGGCGGTTGAAAGAATCCAGAGAAAGTTTTTAAGATTCATTAATTTTATATTAAATTATATACGCTCTGAAGACATCAATTATGATTATCTTCTTAGCCGTCTGAAATTGTTAAAATTATCAGTGAGACGTACGATGACCGACCTTATATTTCTACATCAATGGTATGATAGACTGCCCCCAGATTGTTGGTCTGCTTGACCACCATTGAGGTCATCGAGACATAATTCATTGTTCTATTTCAGTGGTAATGTCAAAACTCATGCATTAGCTAACTCCGCAGGTTGCATTTTTCGGGGAATGAATATGCCGAGGTAGTCGACATTTTTCCTGTTAATGTAACTCTTTATAGAAGTACATTATTGCAATTTTTTGTGTCTCAACTTAATGGTGACGGATAAATTGCTTTTATATTTATATTTTAAATTTTAAATTATGATAATAAAAAAACATGCTGATATTATATTATTTTTTTCTTTGTGTATTGCACTTCTGATGAATTTTTTTATTATTTTACAAATTATGTTAATGCCTGAATAAGGCGTGTATAATAATAAATAAATTTAGTTTACTTTAGTCTCTCTTTACTAAATCTAGGCTTTAGTTCCACGTTGTTGACACCGGGACTCCATTATGGACTTGGAGTCTTGATCGCGGTGTAAAATAAAAAAAAACATATTTTATAATTTTTAACAGTATTTTGTTTTATTGTTTGAAAAATATACCTCCAAGAAAAAAAACAAGTGCCCACCAAATTCATTTTTCATTTCATTAGCATGAATTTTTCTCAAATTTATATGAAATTAAACAAATTCTAAACATACACAAATAAAATTAACAATGTTTTATATGTGTACATTGTATTGCATAAATATTAACAAAATAAATAATATAACGCTTCCGTGTATTTCAGGACTCTATATCTTGAACTACTTTAATGATAGGCATCAAACTTTTCAGTTTGCCTCTCTTTCAGCCGCAGGAAGAGTTGTGGAACCGATTACCCGTTGCCAGAAAGCGTGAAAGCGTCATCTTAAGTAATATGAAATTGTACATGAGATGCAATATTTAAAAAATGGTTGAAATCACACACGAAATACTACCAATAACAATTAATATTTATTTGAATTAGTTATGTAGATCTAAAGATAATGGTATGTGTTGTGTCCCCGTGATGAAATTTTGATGTAAAAATTGACAAACGAAACGAAATCTTGTTACGGAAGTGAAATCACATATATCATCATTCGCGCAACACATTACACACTGTACCCATGGTACAGCAGTAATACACGGCAGTAAGCATTTATTGCTCATGTCGATCGCACGTTCGTTCGACGTAGTGACAACAAGTGTAAGAGTCAAACGTTTCAACGTCAATAAACTGCATTTGACTCATTTCACTAGTCTACGAGATAAATTAATTAAAAAAAAAAAAAAATTGTCTGTTACATCCTGTACATACATTAGGGTCGAGTGAATGTTTTTCCTTTATAAAGGTTGTATTTTTTAGAGGTTTGTTTTTCAAATTGGCAACACTTTTTCCAGCAACAGCTAGTTTTACAGCTGACAGTTGATTTGTGCTTAGTTTGGTTTGCCATTATATCATGAATAGACTTACGCCAGAATAACGCTTGCAAATTGTGCAGATTTATTTACCGTGCGCTACGTCTATTTTACGGTCAACATAATCGTCGATTCGAGCAAGTAATTGGGATCGTTTTCACACCACGCATACTCTAATTAATAATACGCTTCCGCAGAGACGTCGTACAGTGTGCGCCAAAAAAGCTGACAATGAGTCGATTCGCCATCGTGCACAGCAATATACTTTTTTTTTTGTAAAAATAAGACTATATTGTTTTGCACATGTGCTAATGAATAATAATAAGAAAACTACCAAAAAATAGGAAAACTAAAATTTTATATCATAGGAAAAATATTTTTTAACGGTGACATCTTTATTATAAAAGTAAAACTAATGTTCATTCTTGGTAACTAATCAATTGTACTCATATAAATATAACACCTATATCTCTTGATAACAGTAATATGTGATGTATCTGGGACACAAACCAATAACGATCATTTAATATCACGTTTTAATAAGAGTTATCTTTAAATAAACGCGTAAGTGCACTCTTACGATACTAGCGAGCACTAGTATCAATTAGTTTTTAATTAGTGTGTAATATAGAGTACAATATTCATTAAACAATGGTTGTTTATAAATGTGGTTTCCTACTCATCGTTCATAAAATCCATATTATTGTATTTATGGATCTTATATGTACCATTATTAACCTTTTACCCATCCTGAGACGTGATGGTCCAATAACATCAGGAAGATGTTGGACAAAATTGAAAACAATGTGTGAGGTGGATACAAGGTAATATCTAGCGACGACGGCACCACGTCGTAACGACAGCATCATATGACGACACAGCGGCACGCGCAGCACGCCGCAAAGTGGAGTTCGGGTAACTTACAGCCGAGCAATTTAATTAGTGATGAGAAGAAATGCTACTCTTGACTCACTGGTGTGATTGTGATTAATATTCGATAATATCAGTGATTGGAAACTGTGACTGTGATCAGAGTTTCATTACTAATACGCGTGCGCCGCACGATATCACAAAACACGAAATAAATTTAAAAAAACATAATTTTGAGTGTATTGACTTAAATTATTCAAACTTAATTTACAAAAGAAACATATTCTAGCATGTATAATCAATATGTATTTTATTTAATAAAGTCACAAAGAGAATGAAAACCCTAAAAAAATATGAGTTTATTTTTCCGGTCAAATTCTCAGTATTTCGGGTCAAATGCGTAAAACTTTTTGGCTGAATCTACTAGATGGCGCTTATTACGAATTATAACATCATTCCTTCATAAATATTTTCATATCATTTGCACATGCGCCGAATCATAAATCAATAAATAAAAATAAAAAATGAATCACGATATTCCCAGATATTCAATCACTGATAGCGAGTGTGACTCAAACATATTAGTGATTGAATCACGGTACGTGATTTTGAGCTCATCACTAAATTCAATGTACGTAAACCTTTGATGTATAAATCAAGTGTTGAAAATTTCAAGTAAATCTTTTTGTGCACACCTTATTACTATCTCAATTCCTTTCATTCCTCACTGTAAACTAAGTTGAGTATTATATCATTTTGAACACGAGCGATGGACCTAAGTATGAAGGTGGTTCATCATTCATTCAGCATTGCTAATTTTTCTGATCATAAGTTGTTTATACGAGAGATCAGTACTCGACACTGGACACAGATCGGTAAAAGAAAAATGTTAAAAAAAAACTTTAGAATTATTTTAAATGCACTAAACTAGCTCGACTTCTGTGGCAAGGACAAGATCTAATCTGACGCTTGCATGTCGACCTTTTCTTGGATTGTAACTCAACATAAACAGAAATGGCCATAGTACACACCACGTGATCTCTCATCACACCGAGTGATCAAACTACCGCCTTCATAAAATATAAAATGTCCAACAATTGTCTTAAATTAATAAAATTCTCATTGTATGCTAATTTTGATTCGAAATTTTTGTTATTGATGCTGCAAACAATTTAACATTGCTACGTTACTTTATTTACCTTTTTTTTAAATGGAGATGCGTACACAATATACATGTCACACCCATATTCTTTCTATTTTAAAACTAAGCTAAACGCGTGCGCAATGAATATAGGACTAACTTGATGGTCTCCTGGGACGTAACTCGAAGCTCTGACCACTTGATCGTCAGGTGTCTCACTACTAGACCAACAAGCACGTTAATTGATAACGTTTACAAACATAAACCATTGTGAAATATTTATTTAATTTGAATTATGTATATAAGCTTTTCTACAATTTACTACACAATTTCTACAAAATTGTATATCATGTAACATCGCAACATATATATTAGAATCTTTGATGGAAATCTATTTGATAAAGAAACTAAAGTAAGTTGTCTATTTTTAAGCTTGCCTTAAACTGTTTATGATTTAAATGTAATAATTTGTATAGAAAAATCTTCGCGTTGGTAATGTTTCTTTGGTTCATCACTTTACTGGTATTAATTTAGTCGCAAAGCGGCAGAGTGTCCTATCTGCAAAGTGATAAATTGGAGATGAGAGGAATTGAACAGACGACAAATTTTAAAATAATTTTTATTTATTAAAGAAAAATGCATTACACCATTATAATTATATAATACTTTCTACATATTAAATTAATCCAATACAAAACAATTAATTTTGAGCGAATTGGTGAATGTAACTGAAAATATGAATTTTATAACTTGAACCACTAAGTCACTGTGCGACTCAATCTTCAGATGCAGCTCCATAGTGGAATCTGGGTTTTGGTTTGGATATCGTAAAAATGTAAAAACGATATGTAAGAATAAAAAAATATATAGGTTAAATATGAATTAAATATATGAATTAGAAAGATATACGGATAAAATTAATTTTATCGAAAAATATTATTGTTGCACCACCATGATTCGAACCAGGATCTCTTTCCAAACCGGGGAACGTGATGAACAACTATGATTTTTAGCGACAAATTTTCGAACCTATATGTTACCTTTTTGATATTAATACATTTAGTCGTTCCATTGTTTGAAAGAGCCATCTACCTTATTTTTACAGATAAATACATTTGAGTAATCTGATAGCAGACGCCAGAATTATCAATTCATTTTTATTAAATTTTGGACACATTGATAAATATGAATTAAATATCACAGACCTACGTTCTGAATAATTACAACTTCACAATAAGAATGTGTTCTCCTAAAAATATATAGGTATATAAAAGATGGTAAATTAGGACGGGTTACTTTCATTTCAAGTTAAACGTCGATATTAAACTTTGATAATGATCCATACTTGTAAAATAATGTTTAATATATTATGAATAAAGTGCAAGAAGGTAGTAAAAAATGTTAAGAAATAATAAATAAAAAAAAATTGTCGACGATGAATTTTATTTTATTCTCCGTAAACGAAGAATACGTAAAAGATATAACGAAAATGAAAATATCACATTTTAAATAATTATTTAATTTCTTAAATGCAAACATACGAATTAAAACATTTATTTACATCTGAGACTTGATCCAATCGGCTAGAGCTGGAACTCGGGCCCATACTCCGGATATCCGACCATAGCGCAGCCCCTTCCCCAGGATGTCACTCCAATGATGAGCCCATCGACGATGAATGGACCACCAGAGTCTCCCTGGCAAGCGTCCTTGCCGCCTTCATTGAGCAGACCGCCGCAGATCATTCTGGGGGTGATGTTGTTGAAGCTTAGGTAAGCAATGGCGCAGTCCGTTTGGTCAACCACTGGGATTGTAACCTTGCGAAGCTGAGCGGAGATAGAGCCTCCAGACTATTGGAAACAAAAAAAATAATTAAATACTGTAAGAGGTGACTGGACATAATGAAAATTTTACTTTACTATGTAAATCAAAATTAGTGACAAATCTGAGACACTTAATTAGAAGTGAAATAAACTTAATGATTGTTAGTGTTATTGTGAAGAAATATAATAATTTATTCTTACGGAAGTGGATCCCCATCCAGTGATGAAAGCACTAGATCCAGCAGCGACATCCTGTCCCTGAGCTGGGGGAGCAACTATGCGAGTTTTCACATTGTCGATGGAGATGGGCGTGGAGAGAATCAGGACAGCAACATCGTAGTCAGTGGTAGATGATGAGTAACTGGGGTGAGTAACCACTCTGGATACACTAAACGTGTCACCTCCTGAAGCGTGGAAGCTGGATCCAGCGCGGACCCTCCAGCTGCCAGCGGATGTTCTGAAATATAATAATATGTATTATATATAAAGAATTATTAAATGCATGAGAATGGACCACTCGATAAATTGTGATACGTTCATTCAAATAAATACTGATTTCGGAAAATTCAGTTTTAGAATTATAATTTATCGATGACCTAAAATGATTAATGTATGTATAGCTCCTTACCCTTGTGTGCAGTGTCCAGCGGTCAGGATGACGATGGAGCTGATGATGGAGCCACCGCAACGAAGGCTGTTGCTGTACTGCAGGGCTACCTGCCAGGGAGCATCACTGATGACAGCCAAATCTCCACCCACAATCGGGCCTTGGCCGATTCCGCGCACTGGGCGCATAGGCAGAGTGGCGCCTGAAAAACATGAAATTTAATTATTATATTAAATCTAATTTAATTGATAGCTTTAAATAAAAATAAATATTGTTAGTACGTAATATAATATTCCTTACAATCTTACTCCACCCTGTTTCGTCAAGAAAACAAGAGACAGCAAATTTAATGATGTGTGTAAAAAGGTATGCAGGAAGATACATACATATCTTTAGATTTTGTATTTCCTGAAACATAATATTGAACTAACTATGTAACCAACTTACCGCAAGCTAGGAGGGAAGCAAGTACTAGCAACTTAAACATCTTAGAGCGATGCTTTGACTAGTTTCAAAACAGTTTTTATACCATATCTCATTAATTATTATCAAAAATAAGATAGTGCTGTAAATTCATGTGATTTGTAATTATTTGTTTTTTTATAATTATAATCTTGATCCACAAATTTGATAATTAGCTGAATACCTATCATTTACAGTAGATCCTTGGACGTGAAGGGAATGAAGTTTTAATGCTGGTGATGCTTGCTCCACCTATCGCGGAAAGTTCACAAAACGAATGCCTCAATTACAGAAGAATAAAACATCCATTAATGTCTGCCCTTAACTAAACAGCCCTGATATGTTATTTGACATATGAACAACATAGAAAGATGAATGGTTTAGTAATGACTAAAAGGACTCAGATTACGATGAATCGTTCTGGTATGGACCTACCGTAAGATAGAGCCTGCTTCTAGACATAGGTGGAGACTAATCACCGACATGACGTCATCCGCAATTCGAGGAACCTTAATAATAATAATATTGGATAATTTGCAATGATTTCACAGTCATGACGGTTTTGCTGATTTGAGTGTTCATTAAAAAATATGAATCAACCAGACTTAACTGTAGATTTATCATTCGCAGACATTGATTCCTGTATTAAGTTTTGCCTTCTAGGTGTTGCTGTCCACAGTAGCTCTGTTCTGATTCAATGAAAGTCTGCTTTATGCCATCCACTCGCCTATTTTCCGACCATGATCTAGAAAATTCTCACTGCGAGTAAAAGAAGAGAATTAAGAAGAAGAATAAGATATGTTATTCTGCTTTAGTTACTGTATACATTCAATAGCTCGTATATTCGCGATTTCACGAGAATATTTTTACATAAATATTAATTCAATTTATTAAAATGTTTCCTTTTGTTGTATTCCGATGAATTATAATGGTTAAGCCATCATTTCACATATATACGCATAAAATTGGTTTGCTTTATCGAACGGAATATTATTTAAACATTAGATAATTTTTCAGTTAAAAGAAATAGCTTTTATCGTAACGAAAGTAACGGAAAGTTGTTAAAACGTCTCTATTGTTGTGTTATCCCGCGTTTAATAACTTGTTTCACTAAATTTTGTAATTTTGTAGTGCGGTTATTATTAAGTTTGATAAAATTATTCTCTTCGAGAAAGTTTTCTACTTTATGTAGATAATCGCATTAATTTAAAATTACAATACTGTTACCCGTGTCTGATTTAGAAATTATCAATTGGCACACAAATTGGCCAGTTTTCATTCAACGCTTAATATATTAATAAATACCCCTCTCAATAATACTGATTATAACCGCGAATTAAACATTATAAAGCAAATTGCTGATAAAATATCACAGACTCCATATTAGACCAGCATATTACACTGACAACAACTTAGACGCATTACTTCTCAATTTAAAGTACACAAAAGCGGGGTTACAATAGTAAATATATCGGTCAAATCTCAACATTAGATTAAAAGAGCATCATCGTTGTCTAACTAATAACAACTTTTCCGAATTCTCTAACCACATCATTCGTGTACCATTAAACATTTATATCCCGTCACGTGTAAAGGTAATAAAATTAATAATTTTGAAAGTTTATAAATAAAAATGAATTTAACGCATCTTCTCTAGTCTCAATATTCCACTTTACAACCACTCCTACACCTTCCACCAGTAACTCCGTCTCCTCCCCCTCTATCTGTCAGTACCAAATTACTTGTATGTGTCCCATTTACGCCATGTTTTCTATATTTGTATGTATTTAGTTTAATACTTCACATATCGATGAGAGTTACTGTTTCTCTCGAAACTCGAGTAGTGCTAATAAACTTATGTAGAGTTATAACATTGTTTTATTTATATCCATTCATAATGGTATGATATCTGTGAATAGTTTTTGAAAAATCTCTTTCTTTCCTTTCCTTTCTGTATTGTATGTTTATATAGGAAATTTTTTTAACCCTTTCGATGTTAATTAAGTGTTGGAGAATCGAATATAACTACATGAAAGCATTACGATGACGTCTGAATGCAGAAAACGCCAATGCTTGATAGTTTTGGTCAATCTTTCAAACTTAGGTACTATGAAGCGGGATTTATGAAAATGCTTACTGGAACCGAAAATCATTTTTATATTTTAATTTTTATGTTTTTTTTTTCCTTTTTTTTCTACTTCGTTATTTTAAACATAAACAAACATGAAATTTTTTGTTATATAGACTATTTTGTAGTTTGGATTATTCAATTTTCAATAAATCCTTAATTATTTCTAATTATTCAATTTTGTTACTCGCATGTTCATTGAGATTAATTTTCTAATATATTATATAGAGTAGCTTGTTAGTCTAGCGACCAAATCATATATACAATGAACATATCTTATAATATGTACTTATTTTATTATATCAGAAAGATTAAATAAAAAACTACCATTTTAAAATTGTTTATGGAAAGCTCCAAGGCCTTGTGTGGAAGACGTGTAGACACATAGATTTGCTTATAAAACGTTTTAATTTATTAGAAAGATCTTGGGCACTTGTGAAATTTTTCCCGACGTGTATGTCAGGAGAACGACCGAGAAATGTTAGAAACACACGGAACGTATTGCACGTGTGATCCAAAAAATAAAATTAAAATTGAAGCCAATTTGTATGGAATGCTGTCAGAAGTTCTGTAGATTATAGATTGATGTAGAATATTTTTATTCATTAAATTATTTGATTTCGTAAATACTTAAAAATACAAATAAATTATTTTCTATTACATTTTATTTCAACGTTATTTTAATCTTTTATGGCCAAGAAGTATAAAAATTGTAATTTTTTTATTTTCAGTAATGTGATTGTGGAGTTCTTCAAACTTACGTTGGAAACGGTAATTTTTTTTTAAAATTCATTTATAAATTTAATACGAGCACCTGGGCCTTTAAGGGTTTACATTAATTAGTCGTATTATCATAATTTGATAATAATTCATGAATTGATATAAGTACAATTAAAAATTTGATCCGAGTCATCACTCCAAGATGTTCAACATCTCCATCAAATAATGCAGTAGATTTTACCCCCGTATTTCGCTGACGTTGCGTTAGCACAATGGCTAACTAATTCATAATATATTTGTGCTTTCTGATTTTTAAATTTTTTAAAAGACTAAATATTATTTAATATTACATAATTCTATATAAGAAATAATGCAAATTTGCAATATGTTAAGAATATAACGTATTCAAAAAACAGCTTACCTGAGTGTCGAATTTTAACCGAGTTGTAACCAAAAGTAATACATTTAAACCTGTACAGATTAAGCCTCTAATAATATGCACCTAAACCAATATCGCAGAATTCTCAGAAAATGACCCGGCCAACTGACCGTTGCGTTTTCGTTACGTCAGCATAAAATGGGTTAAACGTTCTATATGGTATTAGATTTAATATACTATTGAATATAACATTTTTTAGGCGCCATTCTGCCACTGCGCCCAGTGCGCGGAATTGACCAGAATTATTGGTGGAGATTTGGCTATCTACAGAAAAATAAAAAATTTATGCAGAATTTAAAAAAATTACACTAGGATAGATTTAGAATAATATTTTTTTTCTCAAATCTCTTCAACTCAATAAATAACAAAATAATTGTCCCATTGGATTGCCTCCAATCTACCTTTGTTACCATGCTAAAGAAAGAAAATGCACGAATCTAATTGATGAGTCATTTAATTAATATATTTTTGGGAATAATCCATAAACGCAAACATTGCATAGTGGAAGAAAAGATTGGTGAAATATGTATTTGGTATTCAAATACTGTTAGCGCAAGTCGAATACTCATTCCCTGTCCTCTTTCGTCCATCTAATAATCTATACCTGTCCCACTCTGACCGATTACCTTGCATTTCGCCGCCGGGGATCACTCTGCGATTGTGCTTGCACGCCGTGCGTAACTCTTGGACCGCGCAGAGGAAGTGAATTCCAGATTTCGGAAGTGCCGTCATAGATATCTTGGTTCGGCATAATATACGTGATCGTCAACCGGAGGTGCAGTCGACGCCCAACCCAGGACTTCAATGCAAGGTAAACCATATACATTTGTCCTAGTTTCCTTCAGACTTCCATTTCAGGTTGCGTCAAATACTTAAGTACTGACTGACTGACTGGACTGATCTAGAATGGTTTTAAAACCATTCTAGATCAGTCCACGGGACCATTCGGTCAAATTTGCTATTGTGAATATAAAACATTAAATCATTATAAGTTCTTCTATAAAAATCCTAATTAAATTGTTCAACGTACGTAGGTAATAAAATTTGAGAATTTATAAATAGCTTTTTAATCACGTTTTACATTATTATCATACTTACCTCCATAATAAAAATCGTTAGTATTTGGGGGTTTATGTAATTAATTTCCTATAAAATTATTGAATACTGTATTTTATATATATATAAATAAAATATCATTATCAGATAAGATGCGTACTCAAGTGTTTTAATTTTTTTCATCAAACGGTGGATTTTTTAATCATCTTATCTTGTCACTCATCTACATTTGACCGAATCCAAGAATTGAGATTGAGATTGAGATTGCCCTGCTATATATTGAACAAGAATGATCGTTATCGAGTTTTAGTATAAATAATTGTTGTCACTACACCCACTTCCGTATGAATAAATGATAAAAAAAACACAAATGTTTATTATTTTGAATATGTATTGCAAACTTTACATTGTAGTTATATATTTTAATATAAATGATTTGTTTTTAACCACTTTAACACCAACCAACCGGTTTCGGAAAGTACCTTTTCCTTTAACAGGATGTCAAATAAACTAATTAAAATCAACTTTCATAATCGTGACAATTTATGTTAGATATTAGATATATTTTTAAAATACATTTTTTTAAATTAAGTTAAAAATATTATAACAATTTTACATACGGTTTTAGTTATTGTTTAGTTAATATTCTGTTGAAGGAAAATATATTTGCCGAAACCGGTTGGTGTATTAAATTAACTCATAAAAATGGTTAAAAATAGTTATGAATAATCTATGTACTAATTCTATACATAACCTCACTTTTAAATATGTTGTCGAAATGAACAAAAAAACTACCCTCTGTTACTTAGTTCGCTATAATTATTAAGTACAATTTTGATTATTTTTATATTCACCTGATACATGAACATATTAATAATATTTAAATACTAATTTAATGTATTAATTATAAATATATACATTTAAAATCAATTTTGTCGAAAAATATTGTTTTTACGCTACCGGGATTCGAAATTAATTTATTAATATTAATTAAATTGAAAAAGTTTAACGTTTAGGTTCGAAAATTTGTCATGAAAAATACTGGCGCTATAACACAATTGGTAGTGTACTTCCCCGGATTGGAAACAGAGATCCAGGTTCGAATCCCGATAGCGCAAAAACAATACTTTTCGACAAAATTGATTTTATATGTATATATTTATAATTAATATATTAAATTAGTATTTAAAACATCAAATACCTATGTTCTGAATAATTACAACTTCACAATAAGAATGTGTTCTCCTTAATAATAAGATTTACTTACAATTGATCATCTCAAGAGTTTGGAGGCTCTACCCTGTCCCAGCTCAGCTTCGCAGTGAACATTCCAGTTCTAGATGGTGTACGCCAAGGCTTTAACAACAACACCTTCAGGTCTTATCGTTAGAATAACGAAGAAGAAACGCTCTTGCCCACTATTCAGAAGTGTTCAAATGTAAGAAGTACAACAGAACGTATAAAATGTGATTTTCTCTAATTTATTTGTTTAACTTTTGAATTTCATTTTTAGAAATTAAAAATACATATTTTAAGTCAATAAGTTTTTAAAAATATATTTTCTTGTTTTTCTTACTCTCTCGTTCTTTATTATAACTGATCTACTATAAGGAAAATAAATTTTCACTTTCAATAATAAACTTCATAACCACGTTAACCAGTTGACCGCCAAGGATACTCGAGTATATAGGTACAAATTTAAAAAAAAATCTGGGTCAACTGTGCATTTAAGTTATTTTTAGGTTGTAGGCTTTTTTTGAAATAATGAGAATTCTTTCATTTATTTTCTACTTTTTTGCTGCCTGCGATTTTCATTTTTCAGCAAAAATATTTTCTATTAACAGCTATTATTTTAGTTCCATAATATCACAAAGGTATCAAATAATATGTTCTTATTACTCTGTATTAAAAATATATATATATATATATATATATATATTAGACGTACGCGACAGAATGTCAGCGCGTCCACTGGTTTCACCCAAGTTAGAACATGAGATTATGAGTACAGTTAACAGAAATGGCTAATATATTTCCCGCCTGTCTTCATCAGACACTCTCAAGGGAAAAAAGGAAATCAGAGAAATTAACAACATTATAATTTAGAAAAAAATATACAATTAAAACAAATGAGAAAAAAAAATACATTATTTAAATATTTACACAGAATCACGCTGCTAAATTACATATTAAAATACAAAGTAGCTCCATTCAGAAGCATTAATGGAATTTATTCATCAAGTTTTATCAATAGCAAAATAAGTCAATTGTCACTCCTATTTGACAATACTTCCGGTAGGTGGAAGAAATAACTAGCGCTTGAGGAGTAACAAATGTAATATAAGTTCATTTCTAGCAGGTCACCAGGTCGAATGTCACTGGACAAGTTTTTCTCAACGATGAATATGCAATTTAATGGAATTATATATAACGGGAATTTGTCAACCGAGGCAAGACTAGCGGTGCACAATGGAATCCTGGTACAGACACTGATGTATAGAAGTGAGGCCTGGAGCTGGCAGAAAAGGAACGAAAGTAGATTGAATGCAGTAGAAATGAGATCACTTAGGCGTATATGTGGCAAATCTATTTATGACAGAGTAGAGAATGAAGAAATAAGGAAAGAATATAAATCTGATGTTAGTATAGTGAGTAAGATTAAGAAAGAATTACTTAGGTGGTTTGGTCATATGGAACGGATGAATGAGGAGAGAACGGTAATAAAGATATTTGACGCAAGTGTTGATGGCACCAGAAAAAGAGGACGTCCGTAAAGGACTTGGCATGACCAGGTAAACCAGTTAATGGAGGATGGTTCTGTTAGAAGCCTCAACAATCGGCGACCTTATATGAGAGAATGTATGAATGTGGATGAGGCGAGAATTGTGTGTCAGGACAGAAGAGTGTGGCGCTCTATCCTCTCTGCCTACCCCCGCGGGGAATGATATTGATGTACTGGTTTCTCCATCCATATGGAGATAATTCGATCGGATGGATCCAAATCATGATCGTCATCCTACCCTGATCCATGAATCGTCCGAAAATGGCACCTTCTTAACGTGGAGGTCCATTCTCAGGAAGGAATTTACATCCTTTCCTTTTATATATGGAATTACATGTTTGTAATAAATACGTTCCAGCAGACAGCGCTTCTCTTGTTCGTTGATGGAAATGCTTAAAGAAAGATCCTTTAGCGCGGCAGTGTCGCCATTGCTATGACATGTTAAACATAGAGGACACTATCGGCGGGTAAGTACTATAACGTAATGGTATAATGTGCGTACACGGAATACGTGTCATATCAATATTCTTACTATTATCAAATTAAGCTGAACGGCTGTGCTATGAAAATAGGACTAACTTAATAACCTCCTGGAACGAGGTTCGAACCCCCCGATCATTAGATCACTAGGCAAGTATCATAACCATTAGATGACAAGAACGTCAAAATACCAAAGAATATGGAATATTTTATTTACAATTCTATAATGTTGGTTATAATCGTTACTTATTACGAGAGCCAACACAAAATGATGTGTTTGGTATTTTCTATAAAGATTAGGTGAAATCATAAAATATTATAAAGCATTTATTTTATTTACAATTTACATTTATTTTAATGACAATAAATCATTAATAGTTATTTTTCTTTCAAGTTGGTTGGATCTATGGTATTTAAACAATCATAATATTTTTTAAATAAAACAAATTTATTTAAATACTTAAAGATGACATAATATATGAAAATCGATATTTATCGTGGGTACCTTATTATAAGTATATAAAAAAAAATACGAAATCACATTTTAAAATATTTTTTATTTCTTAAATATAATAAGCAGACAGTTATTACATTTGATCCTTGATCCAATCAGCAAGAGCTGGAACTCTAGCCCAAATTCCGGGATAATCGGCATCAGCGCATCCCCTTCCCCAGGATGTTACTCCAACGAGGATACCATTAACGACGAATGGACCACCAGAGTCTCCTTGGCAAGCGTCTTTGCCACCTTCATGAATAATACCGGCGCAAATCATTCTAGGGGTGATGTCGCTGTAGCCCTGGTAAGCATCGGCGCATATTGTTTGGTCAACTACTGGAATGGTAACCTTCCGGAGCTGAGCGGGGATAGAGCCTCCGGACTATCGGAATGAATAAATCTTATTTTATATATGTATACATATATACGAGTATATATTATTAAAGAGGTGACTACGGTTGGTCAAAATATACATTTTGAATATGCATGGAACATAATACAAATTTTATTTAAAAAATTTAAAGTGAATTAATAACAAATAGTTATCATTAAGACCAAATATTAGTACTAATGGATATATATATATATTTATTTATTTATTATCTTAATAAATAAAATTATGAATTTTAACCAAAATGTTAATATTGCTAATTTTAAAAGTACTAATGGATATATTTGATCATTAAGGCAATTTGTTTAAAAGTTATAATTTTTTTTATGTATTCGTGGTGAAACAAACATTTTATTCTTACATAAGTGGATCCCCATCCGGTAACGAGAGCGCTAGATCCAGCAGCGACATCTTCTCCCTGAGCTGGGAGAGCAATAATACGAGTGTTGACATTATCGATGGAAATGGGTGAGACTAAGATCAGGACACCGATATCATAGTCAAAGGTTGACGATGAGTAGCTGGGGTGGGTGACCACTCTCGATACACTGTAAGTGTTACCTCCTGAAGCGTGGAAGTTGGATCCAGCGCGGACCCTCCACCGGATATAAGTTGATCTGAAATATCAATTACATAGAATCAATAAATGTATAATTCTAATCAGCAAGAATAGTCCTGCAAATAATAACCTTGATGTCACTCGGGAAAAATAAGAAGATCGCTCTATGCTAGGTCAAATAACTCCGCCAGTAGCGATGAGGAACAACTCTACCTACACTGCTGCTGGTCCCAAGCCTGGACAAAGAAGGTGGGTTAATCGTAATAGGGGTAAGTCGTAAGGTTATGACTACCTACCTCAGAACAGATACTTTATATGTACCTAGCGAGGTAGAAAGCTCCCAACAGGCGTGCATGTAAATGAAATGTAGTATTAATAATTGTATTTTCTGGTGTATTGCTTACTTTAAGGATTAATATTGTTTCAAAAATAAACGCCGATTTATCGGCATGGTAAAAAAATCTCGATCATTAACACTAAACCAAGAGACTCGGACACTAGGCTACACAAGAAGCAACGACCTAAGCGACAAATTAAGAATAAGCGATTATATTTAAAATACACGGAACACACGATATATATTACAAGCTGGCAAGATAGAATAAATTGTAATTAAACTAATTAAACATAACATGGGCGTAACTGCACTGCAGGAGATTAGACGGAAAGGAGCAGGTTTCAAAAATAAGAGAAATTATACTCTGTACTATATATAGAAGATCGCCGATCACACAAGCCGATCAACTGAATTCATAATCAATTCTAATATCCGCCGGTCGGGGTCAGGATTTGAATTACTAAATGAGAGACAATACAGTATTACATTCATTAATACTTATGCCCTAATTGAGGATATTCATTAATGCTTATGCCCTAATTGATGATATTCATTAATGCTTATGCCCTAATTGAGGATGCAACCGATGAAATCAAGAACAGGCTCTACGAAAATATACAAAGATCCAGTGAGGGTATTTCACCATACATGATACGCTTATTATTCTAGAAGAATTTATTGCAAAATTGATAAAGAGCAAGCTCTGAAGGAAATTACCCAACGGTACAGCTTGCATGGTACGACAAACGATAATGGTAAATGTCTGTAGGGGGAAAGTGCCCTACCTTTGGACTGTTTTACCTTTGGACAGCATTAATATCTCTGGCAATATTCAAGATAAAAATTGCCTAAAAATATACTGGTTTTCTATTTTCAACAGCTAACAACACCATTGTGCCAAATCTACCATTCTGTTAATAGTGTTTTTCTTTTACAAATTTTAAAAAAAATTGTACAAAAAGTAAGTTTTTTACCAACTTTGATGAAGTATTTTTAATAATTATTTACATATTGTCTTGTATTCGTTAATTGTATATTAGTAAATCAAAAATAAGCCTATTTGATTCAATTGTTACTTTTGTATATTTCTAACCGAAAATTTCTACGATTAATAATCTTTCAATTTTGTGCGCTTGTCTACCTTTGGACAACTTTACGTTCGTACTTTTATGCGCGTCCAAAGGTATGAACGTAGTAGGGTGTATTTGCCAAGAGGTTTGTGGCTAATAAAACCTTTTTTTTTTAATAGTGCAGAAAAGTAAGTTAAGTTAGCAGCTGCTAATAATCTAATAATTAGTAGCACATATTTCCCACATAAGAGAATTCACAAAGGTAGCTGGAGAGTACCAGGAAGCACTGCGTGTAATCGAATATACCATATTCTTATATCGAAGAGAAGGGCGAAAATAGTAGAGGATGTGAGCACTTGCAAGGGTGCCAACTGCGATTCCAAACATTTTTTGGTAAGAACAAAATTGATACAAAACTACTCTTCAGTATAGAAGAACGATGGGAAGAAAATAATTAAATGGAAAACAAAAAAACTAAAGAATTTAGAAATTTTGAATAAATACTGGTAGCTTTAGATTCAAAATTACAAATGACTTCGATAGCTGATCTGGTGAATGTAGACTGGAAAAAAATATTAAAATCTATTATTTCATTGAAGTACTACGAGAAAAAAAAGCCGAAATAAACAATAAGATTGTGGAACTAATCCATCTATCCAAATAAAATTTTAATGGTAGCAATTATTTTTAGACTATTGACTCTTACTCAAAAGTGCAGTGTCCAGCGGTCAAGATGACGGTAGGGCTGATGATGGAGCCACCGCAGTAGAGGCTGCTGTCGTACTGTAAGGCTACCTGCCATGGAGCATCACTGATGTCAGCCAAGTCTCCACCCACGATTGGGCCCTGGCCGATTCCGCGCACTGCATGCAGAGGCAGAGTGGCGCCTGTAACAACGAAGAATTGAATCACTATAGCAGTGATGGCAAACCTTTTGGGCTCGGCGTGTCAAAATTTAAAATTTGCTGGCGTGTCGCCCCTCCCCCCATAGTATTTCATTTGATGTCAATTAGTTAATGGCTCATTTCAATTTTTTTTTTTTCACATAGTGTAATATGTAGGTAGTAATAAATTCGAAAAATGTTGTCGGGTAGACATCTAACTATCAGGAGTCATAAACGCTTTGCGACAAAAATACGAAATACGACGTTTTACGACCATCGATGTCATCCACAGGTGCAGTGATACGATATAAAATCAGCTAGCCAATCTCCACTTGGAAATATTTTTATATAAATTCGACATTAGATATATATACTATATTGTTTTAATGTTTTTGATTGTTTGTTGTCTCTTTTTAAGATTTATAAAAAATAAGTTTTTAAAATCTACGCGTGGGTCATTTAAAAAACCTGCGTGGGCCAATGTCTGACCCGCGGGTCACAGGTTCGCCATCCCTGCACTATAGTATTCTATCTTTAAGGTCTTGGAGGCGCTAGTAGAATAAGTGTTAGCCGTTCTCAAGCTCGATTGACTGACTATATTTAGAAGAGTTGCAGGCAACAGGTGAATGTAAAGGAGACAGAGAGAATTCGTGATCGTAATCTTCGGGGAGGGCCCATATCCACCAGTGAAGCGTATTGAGCTATTTATGATGATTATCTTACTTTATATAGACACGATATCGTTTGTTTGTAAGTCATACCGACATGTCCCTCATAATTAGTCATATTGCAATGAGATTTGTAAACAAAAATCTATAATTATCTAAAGATATGCAGATACTCAAGCCTCGCAGTATCTGACTGTTTAGCCAAGCGCTATGCGGCCATTCAGTTTCGTCTAGTACTGACCGAAATTTAGTTAATAATACATTTCGATGTAACAACTCCGAGAAGCCCGCTCAAAGCAAGCACTTCTCTAATGGCTGCCTTCTCGGACGCATCTCCAGTGAGCACCTCTAGTCACTAACTTTATTCTGTAATTTAACTTCAGTCTGTGTACTTTAATTTGTGCATCAGTTACAAAAAATGCCTACACTTGCTCTAGCCACAGCTCATTAACACGCACATACATATAGATGAGATTTGGGGCCTCGGTCTCACCATAAAGCAAATTCTCTGATATCTCTATACAGCACCTTCTAACGGAAGACGTACACCTACGTATAACATTATTTTTCAACAAATTATAATCAAAGCAAATACATACTCATCAACAACGTTACCTCTAAGACGAAATGGTCTCTGCGCGGAAAACCAATCGGCTGAGCATGAAAAATCACGAAATTCGCGAGGGCACATAATTTTTACACTTATTCAAACTTCAATGTCAATAATGATTTGAGTATATAATTTATTTTATAAAAATAAAACAATCTTTATTTAATCAATTTTATTATAAGAGATAGTCATTTTTTATTTTATAATAAGCCCTTTTGTTATTATCAACCGAGGCAAGACTAGCGATACATAATGGAGTCCTAGTATCGAAACTGATTTTTGGAAGTGAGCCCTGAAGCTAGCAAAAGAGGAATTTTATTAGTTAACTTTTCATTGGTCTTTGCACACGAGATAAAACATTTATTTTTTTGTTTTTACACCCTGGAAACTCTCAATAAGGCCACGCTGTGGCCACTGTTGACCACGTAGCTGCCACTGTAGCTGTCTACAATATTTATCAGTACCTAATATAATGAATAGCCTAAAATGAAGATCTTTGTATTAAGAAGATAAAGAATCGTTTACAAAGAAATATTTATGAAATTTTGAAATATCCATAAAAATAAAAAATTTTTTTTTTGCTTTAAATAAGAAAATAAAATATATATATTTTTTGTAGAAAATTAAAAAAATAAATAACTCTAGAAACTCGTTTTAAACTATTATTTTATTTACAAATTATAACTTATTTAATGCTTAGTACAACAAAGTAATATGTTTTATAAAATTACGTAATGGAGAATGACCGTAAAAAGCTTTAATAATCGTACAGAGCATAAGAAGATGTATGAAGGTAGAAGAGTGTGGCGTTCTAAAATATCTGTCTACCTGTGCGGAAAATGGCATAATACGGTAGTATGTAATAAGGTAGTATGGCGTAATATTGCTCCACGTTGTAAATTTTTATATTATTTGTAAAAATTAGGTGTTGTTAGAATTAAAATTTAAAACAAAAATATTGAATGCGTTTTTGTGATCTCTGATAATTCTTAGAACAAATAAACAAATTCGGAGCAATTTAAGTTAACAAATATACATGATACATAAAAGAAAAAAATAAAAATATAACGTACTCATTCATAAATGTACATAAAAAAACTATGTATTTTAAACATCTTAATATATAAAACGACGTAAACAACTTACCGTAGGCGAAAGCCAAGAGAAAAGCGAGTACTACCAACTTAAACATCTTGGAGTGTTTCTTCGACCAATTTTATCAACTAACAGTATATGCACCATGACTTATGAAAAATTGTAGAAATATTAATATCAAAAATGAGATAATACGATAAGTTATTATTAAATATATTATCTAGTCATTTTAATCTGAAAATTCGATAACAAATTAAATATCATAGGTATATACAATATGATCAGATAATCGGATACGTAGGAAATGAAATTTTTTAGTGTTTGTAATTAATAATATAATATATGGTACATAGATACAGCAGGTAGTCGAAGACCGATTGATTGCATGCAATTTTGTCCTAAGGTAGGAAAGCCAAAGAAGATGACGGGGAGTCTGTGCAGGTTGTACTTCACTGCCAGCAGGCGCTGAAAAGGTAGTGTCACCAATATAGTTGTTAGCGGTATGGTATAGCAAATTATGTTGTGATCATCAGAAAGATCGACGATTGGTGCCAGGGCCCTATAATCTCCCGGCTATCCACTATGTTGCGATGAGTAAGATATCACGGAGTGTGTGTGTGTGTATGAAATAAAACATTGACTTACACTCGGTG
Organism: Eubasilissa splendida; assembly: GCA_031772225.1. Classification (NCBI taxonomy): domain Eukaryota; kingdom Metazoa; phylum Arthropoda; class Insecta; order Trichoptera; family Phryganeidae; genus Eubasilissa; species Eubasilissa splendida. The sequence goes on from CM062851.1 coordinate 2,289,541, forward strand.
GCACTTATTGCAGAATGATGTCATATACAGTTGATGTGTAGTAGTGCTCACTTAAGATGCGTCCGAGAAGGCGGCTAAGAGAGAAGTGATTGTTTCATGCAAGCTTCTCGGAGTTGTTATATTGCGATATATTGTTATCTCAATTTTGGTCGGTACTAGGCGGAATGGGGGAGTCTGCAGAACGCCTGGCTAAACAGTCAGGTACTAAACACACGCAGGGTATCTAAAGATTCAATTTAAATAATTATTAGAACAACGAATTGTACTGATGGATAGAAGAAACCTAACCCAACCTAAGATTTATATTGTTTGGATGTTACAATAATAATATTATAATTATCATATTTTTGTAATGACATTTATTCGAACCATGTCCTAAACAACTCTCAACGTATATGATACATGTATTTTGCTTCTGGTACGATTGACAGAAGACTAAATGCGAGGGACAGCCTATGATATTAATACTAAAGAACTGACTAAATTGGTAGTGTAGTAAGTGGTTTAATACAGTGAATACTTACTTTTTACTAGAACACATCTTTCACATATTTGCTTAGTTTCATTTTGAGTCTATGTAGTTTCTTATTAGTAGAACACATTCTTATTGTGAAGTTGTAATTATTCAGAACATAGCTCTGTGATATTTTAAATATGAAAATTAATAATTAAATTATATAATTAAATATGAAAACTGTCGCTGTAGCATAGTTGGATAATGCACCTTCCCCGGTTAGGAAAGAGATCCAGGTTCGAATCCCGGTGGCGCAACAACAATATTTTTCGACCAAATTGATTTTATATGTATATCTTTCTGATTAATATATTCAATTCATATTTATGTAGTTTCTCCTCCTTTTTAATGTTTTCTGGCATATCAATAAAAATCTTCGTCGCACTGTACATCATCAATTTCTGAGATTTAGCCTTCTTACTGAATGACAGTCTCAGTCTATCTTTTCCTCTTGTATAATGTTCGTGCTCATGTTGATTTGCATACATTTTTTGTATAAATTCTGCCAATATTTTCCTAGTGAGGATTTTATAAATAAATATTATTATACTTTTAAAATCAGCAATGTTATCTTTGTGGTTAAGATTCATATTTTTATTTTTTATCTTTGTTTAATAATAGTATAGGAAATTTACTCATAAATTCTAAAGACAAAGATGATAAATTTAACAATTCTGGTGTCTATAAACTTAGTTGCAAGGATTGTGCTGCATTTTATATTGGTAAAACGGGTAGAAATTTTAATATAAGAGTAAGGGAGCATTTGAGATGTTTGAACAATAGTGGGTTTTCAGAATTTGCTAATCATTTGATAGAAAATGGTCATGATTTTGATAAAAAATTGGGATTGTCAATTTTGCATATAAACGGTGTTGGTCACAAATTAAATAATTTGGAATCGTTGGAGATAAATAAAGCGTGTAAAACTAATCAAAAAATTATAAACAACCAACTAAATTTAACTACGAGTCCCATTCTAAAATTTTTTCCTAAAAATTATTCGAGTAAATTTGTATTAAGTAATGATTTGAGTTAGGTACTAAAAAATATTTTTTTTTTTTTTTAAAAATAGATTTTTTAAAAATAGATTCTGTCAAAGAAACAATATATGTTTTAGTTAGTTATGACATCCTGAAGAAGAAAATGGTATTTTTCGAAACCGGTAGATGTATTTAAACTCATTTTAGTGGTTAATTAAACAAAGATAAAAAATAAAAATATTATTACATTGAAATATATTTTCTGCTTAAAGATCATCATATTCAGATCTTTCAGCGTTTCACTGATTCGAATATATCTATTTTTTCTGAGTATTGTTACCAAAGCTTTATTTTGCAACATTGGCAATTGTTTTTCATTAGCCAAAAACAAAATGCTCCCACAGTAGTTGATGTGTGGAATAATAACAGAGTCGTATACTATTTTACAAGACTCAGTACCAATGAATCTTCTCATCCTTCCCAGAAGTCGCTTTCTTCACATTTTCACCATCTATGATAATTGCTGGTGTGATTGGTATTATTTTATTTACAGTGTCCATGTATTTAGTTTTGCTTACATTATGATTTAGTTCATTTTACTTCAGTCATAGTATAATTCATAAGTCATAGTATAGTTACATTATTGACTCCCTCGATATATATGAGTGCACCATCTGCAAATAATCTTATTTTGAAATATTTTATCATTTTTACGATGTCGTTTATAAAGATAATGAAAAGGATAGGTCCAAGAACTGATCCTTGTGGTACTCCTAATAATATATTAAAACGTATTCCGATAACTGTAAAGTAAGTAATATTAAAGATGTTACTTACGTTGACATTACGAGTATTAGTCTTAAAATTAAATAAATGATTGGTTATAAGATATTGAGTTACGGTAACGAGTAAATATAATATTTTATTTTTAATTCCATATAAATAGACATAAAGTTATATTTATAATATATATAAATTAGTCTATACAGATACAATGTTTTAAATATACAAATAAATATAAATTAAATGCTTTTCTGTCTAATTAAACTCGACTTTTTTGAATCATGTGAACTTACTGCCATTGCATCATATCTCAATACAATTGACAAGAACACAATAAATAAAAATCAGTATTAGAGTGAATTCTTTATTATTTTATTCTGCAATACTTGCTCTAAACGAAGAACTTGAAAAAGAAACACGAAAATAAGAAATCGCATTTTAGATACAAAAGTGTAAATATAAAAACGGACTAGAAAATTTAATTACATCTGAGCCTTGACCCAATCGGCTAGAGCTGGAACTCGGGCCCATACTCCGGGGTAGCCGGGCACGGCGCAGCCTTTTCCCCAGGATGTCACTCCAACGATGAGCCCATCGACGATGAATGGACCACCAGAGTCTCCCTGGCAAGCGTCCTTGCCGCCGTCATCGATGAGACCGCCGCAAATCATTCTGGAGGTGACTTCGTTGTAATATACGTAAGAAAGGAAGCACTCTAACTGGTCGACGACTGGAATGGTCACCTTGCGGAGCTGATTGGGGTGAGAGCCTCCCATCTGTTGAAATAAAAAATAATATTAATTAATGGAGGAAGACGCGACTTAGTAAAATTATAAATTTAAAAAAGGATTGGAACATAATCCAAATTCTACCAAACATCTTTATACAGTCATGGTTTTTAAATAAGAATTTAATACAATTTTATAACTTGCTTAAAAGTGAAAAATGTTTTGTGGTTTTAAATGGTATAGAAATAAATCATTCGTTCTTACGGACGTGGTTCCCCATCCAGTAACGAAGGCGCTAGATCCAGCAGCGACATCCTGTCCCTGAGCTGGGAGAGCAACTATTTTAGTGTTCACATTGTCGATGGAGATGGGCGAGGAGAGAACCAGGACAGCAATATCGTAATCAAGGGTTGATGGTGAAAAGCCGGGGCTGGTGACCACTTTGGATACACGATACGTGGTACCTCCTGATGCGTGGAAGTTGGATCCGGCGCGGACCCTCCAATTGCCGGAAAACGTTCTAAAAACAATAAATACATAGAATTAATAATAATAATTTAGTAAAAATAGTTCTAAAGTAATCTGATATAGACCACTCGAGAAATTACTGTACGCTAGTTTAAATAATTTGTATTTGTTCTCCTAAATATTATTATACAGGTGGCCTCAGATTTTTACACTATTTATAGATCCTTACTCATGGGTGCAGTGTCCAGCGGTCAGGATGACGGTGGGGCTGATGATGGAGCCACCGCAACGAAGCATGTTGATGTACTGCAGGGCTACCTGCCAGGGAGCATCACTGATGACAGCCATCTCTCCACCCACAATCGGGCCCTGGCCGATTCCGCGCACTGGGCCCAGGGGCAGAGTGGCGCCTGAAAAAATATATTTGTTTAGTCATTTTCTATCTCTGTTAAATTCTAGTAAATATCTTGTATAAATCTTACAAGCATTTAAATACGTTACTTTTTGTCATTTTCATGACCTATACATTATACAACCTTTATAATTTTCATAATTGTTTTTTTTTGTATTTTATTTTAACAATAATGATTAATTTCTGAAAAAGTGCAATCAATGATATTTTTTCGTTATGAAATGTTTTTTAAAGCTGTATCTAGTAAATATTTAATGAATAAATTTCAATTCGATCTTTCTGATTTATAAAAAAATATATTTAAATTACTTGTATTTTAAACAATTCTAAGAGAGTAAAAAAATGTATGTCTGTACTATAGTTGTTGATGTCTTACCGCAGGCGAGAGCCAGGAGGGAAGCGAGTACCACAAACTTGAACATTTTGGAGTGACACCATGGATAGTCCCGGTACCCTATTTATACCGTGGCCCGATTGTGATCTTCCTCGCTCGACAGATTGCAGTGGTGCAATCTTAATGCTTAGATTTGGATAAATGCAGGTGAGTGATGAGATAAGTGTTCAAAAAACTCATAGTGCGATGCAAAAAATGTGACAACCATTGTGTAATCGATTAAAGTCTATTCGCAAATATTAAAAAAATCATTTGTTAATCTATTTATTATTGTGAGTATAATTAATATAAGCGTTATTCCATTGTACTTGATAAACATTAACTTCTCTAACATCTCTTCAGCCGTATAAAACATCCATACATCGTTGTAGCATTCTTTCAGATCAACTTCATTCTAAAGTAAGGCCCAGAATAAGTTTAATAGGCTACATAGTGGCAAGAAATTTGAAGAATTTCTATATAATATATTGTGACGTTATGATGCATGCGTCCACGTGTGAGGACCCACCAAAAACGTCAGATGTAAAACAGGCCGACCGCAGTCCAGCAGCCAATGAGAAGCCCGCTGATCGGCCAATGAGGATAGAGCGCAAAGCAAGATGGCGCAGCTGTCACTTTTTCTGGGTAGATCGAGACAGGAAGTAGGGGAAGGCGCGGAGCCGACCGGGATTATGAAGAAAAGGCGACAGATGGGAGGACGAAGGGAGGCCAGGCGTCCTTGGCTATTTTTCGTGAGATGGCGGCGTGTTCGATGCTGGAAACTTTGAGATGAAAAATCCACGCTGGCCACCTGCAGCACGGATCTGCAAAAAGACTTGAAGAAGAAAAAGGTGCTTGAAGAAGAGAAAGTGTAGTGGAAACTTGGAACGTGAGAACAGAGACGTAAAATTATGGATGTAGATGTTGAATTATAGTTTGTAAAGCGAACAAAATTGTATATTATTGTGTATCCAACATCCCTTATAGATAAAGAAGCCTCTCATGAAGTTGCACATGGACTTCACCGGGTAAGAACCAGTAACTTGTATGTGCCGATGTATCTAGCCCAGTGATTCCCAAAGTGGTCTATATCGACCCCCAGGGGTCTATGATAACCTGCAAGGGGTCTACGTCTGCGAAAAAAAAATTTGGGGGTCCATGAAATGAAAATGGGGGTTCACGATAGTGGATCTCAACATACACTGATAATACCTATTTACTTACATTATAATCTTATAATATAAAGACATATACATTATTTATAAAAGTACCTATGAAGTAAAAAATTTATTATTTATGTTTATAAAATTGTGTAAGTTGTAGGATGTAGGCATTCGCTTTGTGGTTTAAGTTTTTAACACTAAACTTCACTACAATTAGAAATTTACAAAAAATCAATTTCAGGTAAGTAGTGGGTCTACCAAAAACCGAAAAAACAAAAAAGTTTGGGAACCTCTGATCTAGCCAGTGGCGTTCGATCCATAGCATGAATAGGATGTCCGGCTAGCCCGAGCAGAACCTTATAATATATTAAATTAAATATGAATGTTTGTATACTCATTTAATTTTGTATTATAAATAATTGTAGATCCCTTGCAGGTTATCATAGACCCTTGGGGGTCGATATAGACCACTTTGGGAATCACTGCTTTAGATGAACCATCAAGAAAATTATTTATCATTAACGCTTTTATAGAGTGATAATGACATCCTTCACTTTAGTGAGGCTCGTGTTTGTCTAAATTCTAATCTAAAGAAATTAATTATTATTGGAATGATAGATAACAGATTTTTGACTTGGCCAATCTCAATAAAATAAATAAAATCTCATTAATTTACCTACGTTAAGATATGCACATAAATTATCAGTAAAATAATTTACAATAAATTTAATTTAATTTTAGTAAAATTATCACACAGTTCAGATACAGATTTCAATCTATGGCGTCACAAGTGATATTAACTAGGAATAATATTTAAAAATATAATACAATTAGTTTTCTTTGTTTAACTTACTTACAATAATATTTATAAATTGTTTATAAAACAATGTAATCAAGATTTGGAGCGATTGTTTTATTAACAAACATATCATTTGATGGTATTGGTAAAACAGGTCTAAAATGTACCATAAGAGTCAAATAGCATTTAAGATGTTTAAATAGTAACGATTTTTCAGATTTTAAAAATCATTTATTAGAAAATAATCATACTTTGACAATGTGACAATGAATGAATAATTTAGAATCATTAGAAATAAATAACGCGTATAAACAAACATATTATAAATAACCAACAAAATTTAACCACAAGGGTACGTACTGTTATTTTATATTATAATTATTTTTAATCGTTTAGTCAATTTTCACATATTTCATGACCGTAACAATTTAATTTAGGCACTAGATTTATTTTTTTAAGAAAAAAACATTAGAATAATATGAAATATATATGTTTTTAAAAATAATATAAGAAAAAAACAATTTGTTTAAACCACTATTTATCAGGACACAGTGTATCGTGATGAAGGGACCATTGGCCTTGAAACATGTTGATAAATCGATAAATAGTGGTTTAAACAAAGTGTTTTTTCTTATTATTTATATAATATGTTGACACAAAATATTTTGCAAATATTGAAGAAATATATGTTTCATATGAGGTGTTCTCAAGTTATCGTATACAACGCAAAAATAAAGTTTCCTGAGATTTGCTGTATCTCGCCCATTTTTATAAAAAAATGTCCCTGGCAAATGCACGTAACCCTTTAATTAAAGAGGACCCTGTTAACTCTTATCTCTGGTCTATCCATCTTAGATATCGTCTCTTTGCCCGTTTTCTCTCAACTGTCCTTGTGATCATGAACTTCTTCGTTTCAAACTCATCGTTTCTTCTGGCAACAATTCAAAAATATGCAAGAATCCTTCACCTCATGTTCTCGAAAGTCTTTCGGTAATCCTTAATTTCTCATTTTACGATTCACCAGACTGGTCATGCGACATATTGCCCGCAGGAAATAAATAGGAAAAGGAAATGGTATTTTCTGAAAACTCTTGGAGTATTAATTAATTAAATCGTTAAATAAAATAAAGTTTAATAATCTAAAAATAATTTAGTTAAATAGGTGTACAAAGGTGCTAAAATATCTTAACATATAAAGTATAATTTGATAAACCAAGCATAAAAATAAATATACAAAACTAGTGCCCAAAAAAACCGTAATCACTTTTTTGTATTTATTTGACATTTTTACAATTTTTTTATAACATGAATTAAGTATTTTACATTATTAAAATTACATGTTTTTTTTTTTCGCTTATCTCTCCAATAAAGAGACTAGCTCTTGTGCTTGGAGGGTGAGTTACAGTATAATAATTTTATATAATATTTTATTTATTGTCTGTGTGCTTTTGAAGTATTCTATAATATTGTTTATTTTCTAATTATGTGTTTCTGAAATGTTCATTTAATTTCTTTCTAAAATCTTTTATATCTTTTATTTCTTTAATTTGTGTAGGGAGGCTATTGAAATTTTTTATCCCTAAGTATATAAAATTTTGCTGATAGTGTTTGTTCTTTCATCTTTTCTCTTTCTTACCATACCTTACCAGACCATACCTTACCAGACCATACCATACCATACCATACCTTACCATACCATACCAGAATTGACAAATATCCTCGGTTAGTTGAGACACGGGTTCTTATGTCGCCCTGAGCTGACTCCTGGGCCTTTCCAAACACATACGATGCATCCTACCATCGTGTGGTACTCTTTCAGATCTTATTCGTCAAGGATAATTTCCTTTTGGAAGCTGTCTACATTGACTCATAATGTGGCCGAAAAATCTTTTATTAAATAAATATCATATATCTCATAGAGACGAAGATATTTTTATTATATTTAATGAAAGATATATAGAAATATGGGGTAATTACAGGGCTTACGACCTGTCTTCGGCTGGCTAGAGTGATCACTATATATATATATATATATATATTACGTTCACCAATTCTCACCCATCAATTTACATATTTATCAAATTTTTGAAAGTTGTATATATGTTAGCACTTGGTCTCGCTTCGAGTACCACTACACCGTCGCCATCTATGGACCAAATTTGATAATTCATTTTTACTTGAAACAGCATATATGTCAACTCAACTCAATGAAAATCTGATTTTTTTGAAAATTATTTAAAGCAAAATTCTTTATCTGTAAAATATTTTTAACACATACTAGAATACGCCTGAAAAATCGATATTTTTAATTTTTTATGTATTTTTCTTATTTTGACATGTATATTATTTTAGTAATATTTGAATATGTCCAAGAACACACAATTACTGGATTTTTACCTACAAAGGCACTGTTATCAAATAAATATCAAATGTCTTATAGAGACAAAGCTATTTTTTAATTATATCAAAAAATTTGATAAATATGGAGATTGAGGCGTGAGAATTGGTGAACGTAATATATACATATAAAGTGATCAAGTAAGCCAGCCGATGACAGGTCGTAAGCCTTGTAATTACCCCATATTTCTATATATCTTCCATGAAATATAAAAAAAATAGCTTCGTCTCTATGAGATATCTGATATTTATTTAATAACTGTGCATCTGTTGGAAAAAATCCAGTAATTGTGTGTTCTTGGATATATTCAAATATTTCTAGAAAAATCTTTTGTTACTAGTGTAAGTCAGTACTAAATAAGATTATTCTACATTTGTCACAATTGTCTTCGCTTAATATATGAAGATTGTGTATATTATTTGTGACTTACTTACTTATTTGTGAATACCTTCATCCAGCAAGCTCACGAATTTATAAAATATATGTAAAATATCACAAATGATTTTTTTCCAACCGCTACTCTAGACAATGATCAGCTTATAATGTTATCAGTAGATTTATTTTTGACGAAAACACAATCAATCGTGTGTTTTTCCGAATCATATCGAATTTTAAATCATAGATTAAATTTTGTGGCAGCCGGTGAGCTAATCTCTTATGCCCGTAAATAATTAATAATGTACGGTGGGTTTTACATAAGGATATCAATTTTATCTATTTTTTATTTTATAATTCAATCATCATTGTTTAAATCGCTGGTATAGAAATAGGCTGTTATTAAGTCTAACAACCTTTTACCAGACATAATAAAGTGTAATGTTTCCTTTTTCTATTTCCAACTGTATCTATTTTTATACCCTTAAATTCAAATATCGTTTTGTATTTACTTTTGAATTACGTAGCTCTTCTAATTATTAATAAAACAACATTAATAAAAAATTTCCAACTCCCATCTATTTTAAGAAGAAAACTTTGGGTTAACTTCCCTAATCTGTCTCCAATGTCTCTCCAGCCAGATGCAACGAATTCATCTACCGCTGTGGTAGGTACCTACTCATTCACTACAGTACTACTCAGGATAATTTCTCTCAAAATTGATGAATAATGTGGCTGACAAATAGGCTAGCTGTAGTTGGATTTGTTGCCGGAATGAGACATCTATGCATCATACTGTCCACGTAAAAGTTCATTTTGATTGTGTAAATATTATGCTATATAAGAAACCATAATTATTTTAATCAAATAACCCATACTTCTAGGTAATGAATGTTTGGAACAAGTAGATGAGTTTGTGTTTTTGGGAAGCCTGTTCTATAGAAACGGAAAGGTTGAAAATGATATCGAAAGAAGGGTGACTGCAGGGAATAAAATGAACGGCGCTTTGAATAGAATCTAACGAGAATTTGTCAACCGAGGCAAGACTAGGAGTGCACAATAGAGTCTTGGTACCGACACTGATGTATGGAAGTGAGGCCTGGAGCTGGCAGAAGACGAACGAAAGTAGACTGAATGCAGTGGAAATGAGATCACTTAGGTGTATATGTGGCAAATCTATTTATTACAGAGTAAAGAATGAAGAAATGAGGAAAGAATACAAAGCTGATGTTAGTATAATGTGTAAGATTAAGAAAAGATCACTAGTTTGGTCATTTGAAACGGATGAATGAGGAGAGTATGGTAATAAAGATATATGACGCAAATGTTGATGGCACCAGAAATAGAGGACGTCCGTGGATGATTTGGCACGACCAGGTAAACCAGATAATGGAGGATGGTTCTGTTAGAAGCCTCAATAATCGGCGAGCTTGTATGAGAAGATGTATGAATGTGGATGAGGCGAGAATTGTGTCAGGACAGAGGAGTGTGGCGCTCTATCCTCTCTGCCTACTCCCGCGGTGAAACGGCGTGTTGGTAAGTTAGTTAGTTCATGGAGATAAAGCTATTTTTTATTATATTTAATGGAAAATACATTGAAGTATGGTGTAATTACAAGGCTTACGACCTGTTTTTGGCTGGCTTCTTCCATACTTCCATATATTTTCCATTAAATATAATAATAAATAGCTTTGTCTCTATGAGATATCTGATACTTGTTTGATAACAGTGCCTTTGTAGGTAAAGATACAGTAATTGTGTGTTCTTGGACATATTCTAATATTGCAAACATAACTATTGTGATTCACACGATCTTTTCAATTTACATATATATATATGTATGTATCATTGAAAATGTCATATTTAATGTACCATATATGACCGTAAACAAAAGCTTTTGGGATTGGTTTAAATAATGTATTCAATTAATAATCATATTTGCCGATTAAGATAACTACTACGAAAAAACTAGATAACTAACCTTATATGGATTGCACGCATTATCTTTTTGATAAAAATTGGTATAAATACAATTCCAAAATTGATCCAGGTATCACTTCAAGATGTTCAAGTTGGTAGTACTTGCTTGTCTCCTGGCTTTCGCCTGTGGTAAGTTATTTATATCGTTTATTCAATTTCTTAATATATATATATATTTTTAGTAAATAAAAATCTTTAAAATTAGACTTTATCGTTTTACATGTTTTCTTAGATATATCACAACAATATGTAAGGTTTAATATGATTATTCATTTCTTCTTTTTTAGGCGCCACTCTGCCCCTGGGCCCAGTGCGCGGAATCGGCCAAGGCCCGATTGTGGGTGGAGACTTGGCTGTCATCAGTGATGCTCCCTGGCAGGTAGCCCTGCAGTACAGCAACAGCCTTCGTTGCGGTGGCTCCATCATCAGCTCCACCGTCATCCTGACCGCTGGACACTGCACCCAAGGGTAAGGATCTATAAATAGTGTAAAAATCTGAGGCCACCTGTAAAATAATATTTAGAAGAACAAATACAAATTATTTAAACTAGCGTACAGTAATTTCTCGGGTGGTCTATATCAGATTACTTTAGAACTATTTTTACTAAATTATTATTATTAATTCTATGTATTTATTGTTTTTAGAACGTCTTCCGGCAGTTGGAGGGTCCGCGCCGGATCCAACTTCCACGCATCAGGAGGTGCCACGTATGGTGTATCCAAAGTGGTCACCAACCCCAGCTATTCATCATCAACCCTTGATTACGATATTGCTGTCCTGGTTCTCTCCTCGCCCATCTCCATCGACAATGTGAACACTAAAATAGTTGCTCTCCCAGCTCAGGGACAGGATGTCGCTGCTGGATCTAGCGCCCTCGTTACTGGATGGGGAACCACTTCTGTAAGAACGAATGATTTATTTCTATACCATTTAAAACCACCAAACATTTTTTAATTTTAAGCAAGTTACAAAATTGTATTAAATTCTTATTTAAAAACCATGACTGTATACTGTTGTTCACCTTAAAGATATTTAATAGAATTTGGATTATGTTCTCATGCATTTTCAAATTTATAATTTTACAAAGTCGCGTCTTCCTCCATTAATTAATATAATTTTTCATTTCAATAGTCTGGAGGCTCTATCCCTGCTCAGCTCCGCAAGGTGACCATTCCAGTCATCGACCAGACAGTGTGCGTCAACGCTTACCAAGGTTTCAACAACGTCACCCCCAGAATGATCTGCGGCGGTCTCATCAATGAAGGCGGCAAGGACGCTTGCCAGGGAGACTCTGGTGGTCCATTCATCGTTAACGGTCTCATCGTTGGAGTAACATCCTGGGGAAGGGGCTGCGCCATGGCCAATTACCCCGGAGTATGGGCCCGAGTTCCAGCTCTAGCCGATTGGGTCAAGGCTCAGATGTAAATGGTCTATTTGCATTTAATAAAAATTAATAAAGAAATAAACATTCAATTTGCCTTCTGCTTCCCTTATTTTTTTTACTTTTCTTTTGAAACTTTTACATGTTCTACGTTTGTAACAAATATCACTGAATAAAATAAGATACTCTACGACAAATACTGATTTTCATTAATTGTTTCCATTTCGTCTTTTAGTATTGTGTGCACTCTAATATTTTAATCAGCCTAATTTTAAATATTTATTTATCTATGAAACGGTTTCGAATTTAAGAGATCAAGCGTGTCGACCTTGAAATAAAATTAACCCCCGGTTATAATCAATGTCCAACAAATTGTTTAGGTTCTGAGGGCACGTTCTGGTTTTAAGCTATAGTCTAATTGCCTAGCCCAGCTGGATACGTCTCTTTATTTTAACCTATCGATTTTGTCTCCGTAGTTGTATTATTTGATCTAAGTGTATATGTACAAACAATGATTGATAAATTTCCAAAACGAGTAAAAGTAATTCATTATAAATATGAATTAAATATATTAATTAGAGAGATAAACATATAAAATTAATTTTATCGAAAAATATTGTTGTTGCGCCACCGGGATTCGAACTTGGATCTCTTTCCTAACCGGGGAAGGTGCATTATCCAACTATACTACAGCGACAATATTTTTAGCGACAATTTTTGAACCTATACCTTTCTGATATTAATACATTTAATCGTTCCATTATTTGAAAGAGCCATCTACCTTATTTTTACAGAATCTCAAATACCTTTGAGTAAACTGATAGCAGACGCCAGAATTATTAATTCATTTTTATTAAATTTTGGACACATTGATACAACTTTATTATTATTACAACTTCACAATAAGAATGTGTTCTCTTAATAACTTTCTAGTTGATTAATTTAATTTGTATTAATTTTAAATCACATCATGTAATATCACAAATCTATAATATAAAATAATAATAGTAATTAAGTGTGTATTTATATATTACTAGACAAGATAAAAAAAAGATAACCTAATGATTTTTTAGAGGTAGCATTTATTATATTTATTTTAAATATACAGGCGAAATAACGATTACTCAATTAATGTTATTTTTTGCATCATATTCTGGGTTTTTACAAACTTTATCTCACTTATATTTGACATTGTCATTCATGTAAATTTGACCGAATCTAAGGATTAAGATTGCCCCCCATAATCTGTTGAGTGTGGATGATTACTATCGAGCTGAGGTACAGTGCACCGGGACTATCCAAGACATCACTCCAAGATGTTCAATTTTGGTACTCGCTTCTCTCCTCGCTCTCGCCTGTGGTAAAATATCAACATTTACAATACCTACCTAATATATAAAACATGCTTTAAGTGAGACTTTTAAATTTTGTAATCTTCAGTTCCTAAGTTCTATTCAAAATTATTTCAATAAAATTTTGATTAGAACAATTTTTAAATCGATCGGTATAATAAATAAAAGAATTATCTAATTAAACGTATATATTTTTCAGGCGCCACGCTGACCCTGGGACCAGTGCGCGTGGGTGGAGACTTTTCTGTCATCAGTGATGCTCCTTGGCAGGTAGCCCTGCAGTACAGCAACAGCCTTCGTTGCGGTGGATCTATCACCAGCCTCACCGTTATCCTGACCACCGGATACTGCACCCAAGGTTAGGGAGCTATAAATACTTTAAACATTTTTGGTTATTAATAAAATTATAATTCTAAAACTAACTTTGATCATCGAGTGGTTTATATTTTATTATTTTCTGGTTTATATTATAAGAATATTGCATTTATATATAATACATCAAATTGTATTTTAGAACATCAGCTGGCAGCTGGAGGGTCCGCACTGGATCCAGTTTCCACGCATCAGGGGTGACACATACAGTGTATCCAAAGTTATCATCCACCATTGACTACGATGTTACTGTCCTCATCCTCGTTTCTCCCATCTCTGTTGACCATATGAACACTCGAATAGTTGCTCTCCCAGCTCAGGATATCCCTGCTGGATCTAGTGCTTTCGTGCTGATGCTGGATGAGGATCCACTTCCGTAAGAATAAATGAATTATTACTTCACAATAACATTAAAAAACCATTAAGTTTGCTATATTTTTAAATAACTTGCTCAATTGGCAATATTCACCCTTTGTCTCGTATTTTTGATTACAAATATTAAGAAGAATTTGATAGTTACCAAGCATTATAATTTTTATTTCACTTCTTTCAACATTGATAAATACGTTTTTAAAATTCCAATAGTCCAGTGGCTCTATCTCCGCTTACCAAGGATTCAACAACATCACCCCCAGAATGATCTGCGGTGGTCTACTCAATGAAGGTGGTAAGGATGCTTGCCAGGGAGACTCTGGTGGTCCATTCATCGTCGATGATCTCATCATTGAAGTGACATCCTGGGGAAGGGGCTGCACCATGGCAGACTACCCCGGAGTGTGGGCTAGGGTTCGCTGATTGGATCAAGGCTCAGATATAAATGAGTGTTTCAATTCGTCCGTTTGTATTTAAATAATAAAACTGTTATTTTAAGTGATTTCTTATTTTTTGTTACATGTTTCACACATTTTCCCTTTACACATAGTACAACGGAATAAACACAAAATCAAACACATATTAATTTTATCTGTCAATTTTTTTCTGACTATGGGTCACATTGTCAATGTTTAAATGTCGAGGATACCTTAAAGCAAATGAATTTGCCACCCCATAATTTATCGTCTTTAAATATATAATAATAACTTAAACATTAAACCGTGATAAACACAACCAAGTGTTTGCTAAAATTAGAACACGAATATACGATACAAGACTTTCAATAAGCTTTAACCTATCATTGTGTATAAACATCAAAGAATTTTAGTCACAAGTATAGGGTAGAATGTACAGCATAAAAATTTCAAAATTAAATTATAATTGCTCGTATACCATCAGGGTGAGGTAAGTGCGAGGGGTATTGTTCGACGCGTGTGATTTGCAGATTTGCCAGTCGCAATGAGTCACTGGTCGAGAGCGCACCGCGCGTTTGCGGTTGTGCAATATTTAAAGTGCGGTGATTTATTAGTTCGTGCACGTCGCGCTTTTTGTACTCACTTTAAAATTCAACGAGTAAGTGATGGACCGAGCACGCAACTTATCCGGTGTTAGGTTTAAAAGTTCAGACAAGAAGGGACAATGGTTAACCAAGCTCCTCCGGGACCATCAACGTCAGCAGCGACGCCAGAACATGTGGCTCAAGTTTAACGTGAAATTATGCGCAATCCGCGTAAATCGATAAGAAAGATTGCAGCCTGTACGAGAATAAAAAAATCAACAGGGTACGTTATTTTGAAAGAGAAACTACAGTGTTACCAATACAAACTGCAAATCGTGCAGTTTCTCAACGAAAATGACTATTATTTACGTAAAACCTTAACGAGAACGATGCTGGAACATTTTGGAACAGTACGAACGCTTGGAAACATATGTTTACTGACGAAGCATATTTTCATATCGATGGCTATATTAATAAACAGAACATGAGACACTGGTGCCCCGACAACCCAACGCCATCAAAAATGTTTGCATTGTCTGAAAACGACAGTGTGGTGAGCAATTTCTGCCCGAGGGATAATTGGCCCTTATTTTGTTAACCAACGAGAGACAGTCACTGCTGGCGCGTATTCCCGAATGATCGACGAGTACCGCAATTGCAGCGTTTCCCGAGTTCAACAACAGAACACAATTTCAAGAAAACGGGGCCACTCCACACACAGCTAGAGTTTCAATGGAGAAGCTGAAGGGAATTTTTCCCAATAAATTAATCAGTAAGTAAGGAGACATACCCTGGGTACCTCGGTCACCGAACCTTACACCATGCGATTTTTGTGGGGATACTTTAATTCGAGAGTTTACAGCAACAATCCTCGAATAATTCAGGCCCTACAAGAAAATATCCACCGTGAAGTTGCTGCCATTGAACCGACGCTTTACTCTCGCGTGTTTGCAAATTTAAGAGTCCGATTGTAAGAGTGTCTTGAGAGAAATGGACGGCATGTAGACGATATTTTTATAAAACGTTAAATTAGCATAGTTAAACTCAATTTTGTTTAATTAAAATATGAGAATAATATTGTATTTTTTTTATTTTATTTAATATTATTCTTGAAATTTTTTTGCTGGACACCCTTTATATTCAAAGAAGGTCTTTCATCTACATATATGTCTTATTCTATTTAACTTTAAGTGGATGTGTCAGTTTGTTATCAACAATATTCATTAATAGAAATTCAATAAAAAATATTCTTTTTTTTATCTATTTTAAAGTTAAAATGTACAATTCAATTAGTTATTTTATAAAAGTAACACTATGTACGTTAGAAACGTCGGTATTAGTTTAGTAATCGAATGCAAACTAAGTTTTTTAAATATTCAGAGTAACATTTAATTACCTCTGAAAACCCAATTTTTTTCCATTCCGATACAATCTACGCGACCAGTTTTCCAGAATTAAGATTGAAAGTATAGTGACTTCATTTCAATGTCCACATATACAGAATCATTCATCCTGCAATGGTGAGTTGGATTATTTATCCTTTCAAAGCTGTATTTAACATTAACTCACATTTTAAGAGCTTTATGTAGTAAAGGATATCACTAGTTATTGTAATTAAGTCAAGTAGATTGTATAATATTATGTTAAGCACATTTAAGAAGAAGAAAGAGATTCAACTCTAAATCTCGTAGGAGTTCAGGTTGTGTGTGTTGAAGTTATTCGAATATATGTGATTGACTCGAGATGCTGTCGAGTAACGATGCTGGTGTTGGGGAGGCCTGCGAAGAAGTGGTAGTTCATTGCTTGAGCAGTAACCATCTCAGATTTATAATGTTAAATTGCGTGTGCTGATTGGTTGTTCTGGTTCGGGTCTTTTGGTTACCCGGCCACGTTTGCTTTGTAGAGTCACCTCAATTCACAGATTTAAAATTGCGGTCCTCTAATTGTTTACTACACTACGTGAACTGTTAATTTACACTTCTCTTTAGGCCTTGTTCGAGTTTAACTTGCGGTAGAGCTTCATACGTTCTTTAACTTGGTAGAACATTTTATTGAAGTCCGACCCTTGGCTGTCTCTCATTCTATTGAGTTTCTCCAACTGCGCTCAACCATTTAGAATCAGCATGTTGGTTTTGCATGATGACGATCTAAACAAACCTGGATACGATCATTACAACAGTAAAAATAAACAAGTAATGTTAACTCTTTTTTTTTTAACCAAACAACTCCACATCCAATATATTTATAATATATTGAACCCGTATATGTATTTAAAAATATATTTTTACTAGGCGAAAGTTGCTAGGAACCTGAGTGAAATTAATTTCTTTGACTTTATAATCGAAGTTAATAAATGAGGTTGAAATAAAAGATAAATGGATGAAATATTTTAAGAAAAGTTTTAAAAAGAGAAAGAGAATTCAATTTAAAAATCCCCCGATAGGCTCCCCGGGGTAAGCATGAACGATGAAAACGAAATCAATGCAATAAGTATGGAATAAATAAAGTGTGCAATAAAGCATGTGAAGAATGATAAAGTTGCGGGGGTATGATAACATTATGCTTTTCTACAAGGGGTCGCGAATGGAATGCGGAAACTATAGGTCAATTGCGGAGCTCGGTTGGCAAACTATACTGACAAATTTTAATAAAAAGAGCAAAAACGGTGAAGAAAGAAAAAATATGGGACAAGCAAGGGACTTTTGTCCAGGGCCAGGGAGTGTGGGTTTGAAGAGAATACATGGATCAGATTTTTTCTCTGCGAGTAATGACGGAAAAGTTTTTGGTGAAAAACTAAAAAAAAAATTATGCCTTCGTGTATCTGCAATAGACGTATGATAGATTAATAAGATAAAGATGATGGAAGGTATTACAAGATGTATAGTAAACTTTTACACGCAATCGCGTCCTTACACGAAGAAAGTTATGCATGTGTAAGGATCAATGCATCATTCACGTCATAATTTGATATTACAAAATGTCAAGCAAAGTTATGTATGTAATGTCTCCATGATTGTTCAACTTGTATAATTGTGTGAAAGAACTGTAATGTATGAATGTAGGAGCAAAAATGTACAATCCGTAATTAAAATATTTATCTTAAATTAATACCGTCAATAATTATTCTTTTAATATTAATAATACCGTCAATAATTATTCTTTTAATATTAATAATACCGTTAATAAAGCCCTGATCTGAACTGATGCTTTTGATATTCCAATGTGCGTGGATGTTTTGATAATTGAAATTATAAAAACAGAAGACTTGGTGTTGATGGGACACCCCAAATGATATCAGTAAATCTTTCTTATCTCCACTACTCATTGTAACTTGACGTATATCATATCGTTTTATATCTTGGGAGTGTTCCGTAATCCTGAATATGACTGTTGATTTTTGTTCAGAAAAGATTTTAATCCGTCAATTTTCTATAATGTATAAACTTTTTTGATACTTTAAGTGTTACAAATGTAAAAATTTAACACTTTGAGTAGGCGTACCATATCATTCTCTGTTTCATTTCAACCATTTAATTAAAATTTACAATATATGTCAAGACTTATAACTCGATTCATTCCTCAATACGACCCTAAAACTTTTTCTTACATATAAATTATAATTAAGTACTTCAATATTCATACATGAGGTAAACTGTTCATGTATCAGATTGCCAATAAAGGGTGTGAATTTATAGGGATGAATTCATCGTGTGCTTTGACTGCACCAACAATGTTGAAGAAAAGTGCATGGTGACAACGTGCTTGTTGGTCCAATGGTTCACATATAGACACACGCCTAGTCATCCAGTAGTTAGACGTTTAAACCTCATTTTAGGAGAACAATAATTTAGTCTCATTGTCATAGCGCAAACGTTTAGCTAGTTTGAAAATAGTAAGAATATTTAAAATATGAATTAAATATATTAATTAGAAAGATATACATATAAGATCAATTTTATCGAAAAATATTGTTATTGCGCCACCGGGATTCGAACCTGGATCTCTTTCCTAACCGGGGAAGGTGCATTATCCAACTATGTTAATTCTGGCGTCTGCTATCAGTTTACTCAAAGGTATTTGAGATTCTGTAAAAATAAGGTAGATGGCTCTTTCAAATATTGGAACGATTAAATGTATTAATATCAAAAAGGTAACATATAGGTTCGAAAATTGTCGCTAAAAATATTGTCGCTTTATTTATTTATTATTTATTTCTTAATAATATATTTAAAATATCACAGACCTATGTTCTGAATAATTACAACTTCACAATGAGAATGTGTTCTCCTAATAATAAGAATATTGAATATATAATTAAAAATTAAAATGTTATATTCCCATTTTAATGTCAACTAAACTGTGGCACATCCTAGGCCAGTTATATTAGCTTTAAATAAATATATACTAGTTCTAAGACGTGCTTGTTAGTTTACATATATCTATTTTATTTTATTTATTTATTAGACTTTATTGACATTGTATATATGTTATAATATAACATGATAAACATAAGATACAATTATATTGCATAAATAAACACTCGTAGTTTATTGCACTGTATTTTTGGTTTTCGTATACTTATATTAAATGTTGCGACAACGTGCGTGTTGGTTTAGTGGTTAGGATACTCGCCTAGTGATCTAGTGGTTGGGAATTCGAGCCACATTTTAGGAGACCAACAAGTTAGTCCTTTTTTCATAGCACAAGTTTAGTACGAAAATAACAAGAATATTAATAATAATAATGAGACACAACCTGTTTTTTGTAATAAAATTGAGTTACGATAGATTTTCAGAATATTAATTTAACACGTTCACTTTTCTCTTGATTGAAAAAACTTCATTTTTGATTCCTTTGAATCATGGGTTTTTATTTTAACATTATCTTCAAATTACTTCGATAACAAAAATATTTTGAACTTTACGATTTAAACGACTACATAAACTGATAACATATTAAGGCGCAATGAAGTATAAATAGGATCCTTCATCTGGCCAAGGCATCATTACCAAGATGTTTAAGTTCGTAGTAGTCGCGACACTTATGACCCTCGCCTTCGGTAAGAAATCAATATTTTTACAGAGTTTTTAACGATGATAATAAAATTTTTAATAATTAATTTTCACATTCTTTTGTTTATTATTTAATGCCAACCGATGCTATCGGTTATATTTTAAATTATGAATCCATTCAGTAAAATATAAGATAGTTTCCGATTGATATATTCGACTATTAACTTTTAGATTGAGAACTCAAAATTATTAAAGATTAACTCATACATTTTTTAAACCAAATCACTCGTGTTCCAATATTTGATATTTTTTTATAAACAATTTAATAAATGCATGTTTAATAAAATACATAATATATTACTACAGGCGCCACTCTGCCTCTGGAGCCAGTGCGCGGAATCGGTCGCCCCCCGATAGTGGGGGGAGACCCGGCCGTCATCAGTGATGCCCCCTGGCAGGTAGCACTTCTGTACGACGGCAGATTGCACTGCGGTGGCTCCATCATCAGCCCCACCGTCATCCTGACTGCAGCACACTGCACCTATCGGTGAGAGCTAAAAAATATTTAAAAATAAATTCAGTTGGTAAATTTTAAATTTTATGCTGAAATGTTTTATAAATCTACCTGATGATTTCAGACAGTTCTATTATATAAACATTTCACATAATACTCTCAACAATGTTTCATATGATTGATTGTATGTACCATTTATTATAATACTTCAGTAACTTTTAAAAAAAATCATTTATTATTATTATTATTATTTATTATACCATTATTATTATTTGTTTATTAAAGTTTTAACCACAAAGTTAATTTTTATAATTTCAAAGGTATTTATTATCTCAATTGAATTTCAGTACTTCAGCTAGCCAATGGACGATTCGAGCTGGATCCAACCTACACGCATCGGGTGGAGACATATACACAGTCGCCAGGGTGGTCAACCACGAAAAGTACTCAGATAACAGCCGTGACTACGACATTGCGGTCCTCATCCTTGCCTCACCTATCTCCATCGACAACGTCAACACTCGTATCATAGCTCTTCCAGCGCAGGGACAGAATGTGGCTGCTGGATCTGACGCCCTAGTTACTGGATGGGGAGCGACGTCTGTAAGACCGATCATTTTAAAAAACTTTTGATATTTGTCACATTTTTCGATGTACATAATTAATTTGTTATTTTTTCTACAGTATGGAGGTCCCTACCCTGCTCAGCTCCGCAAGGTGACTATTCCAGTCGTCGATCAAGCGGCGTGCGTCAATGCTTATGGAGGAAACAACCTTATCACTCCCAGAATGATTTGCGGCGGCCTCATCAGTGGGGGTGGTAAGGACGCTTGCCAGTTAGACTCCGGCGGTCCGTTCATCGTCGATGGTGTTATTGTCGGTGTGACTTCCTGGGGCAAAGGCTGCGGTTTTCCAGGATTTCCTGGAGTATGGGCCAGGGTTCCAGCGTTTGTTGACTGGGTACAATCTCAAATGTAATAGGAAACTCCTTTAGATGTTTTTATTTTTTCTTTCAATATTAAGCATTATAATAAATAAATAATAAACACGTTGCTTGTTTGTCATACAATGTATAAAACAAATATTTTGAAGATAAATAATGCAACGTGTTATGTAAATCGATTTAAAACACATAATGTTATGAAAATACAAAAAGTAGAGTGAGGAGGAAATAAATTATTGTATTATAGTTCTAAGTTATAAAATAAACAATAAATTATAATAAAAAGTCGTTTCAGTATTTGTTTATCGTCGTACTATACACATTTATTACAGTTATATTGTCACTACTATAGCTTCGAGATATGCAGTCCCTTTAGATATTAGAGTATTGGCAAATAACTCAACGTGGCCAAAATTTAATAAAAATGAATTGTTAATTCTGGCGTCTCCTATCGGTTTACTCAAAAGAATTTGAGATTCCGTAAAAACAAAGAATATGGCTTTCAAATAATGGAACGATAGATGTATTAATTTAAAAAGTGTAACATGTCGTCAATCCACTTTGTTGGTATAGCATAATTGGATAATGTACGTGGCTCAGATTGGAAGAGATCCAGTTTCGAATCCCAGTAACAACAATATTTTTCGATAAAATTGATTTTATATGTATATCTTCTAACTGAATGTATTTGAACAATAGTTAGTGAATCTTTGGAAAAAAACATATGGAATTAATAACCCACACAATAGTATTTGAAATATTAGTTCATTGTTTAGCGAAATTCAAAAATATTTATTACATTTCAAAAAAAATTCTTCATAAAACGTTCGCTTAATTCCTATAACCATAAAGATTTTTTCTACATAGATGTTCTCAGTGTACATTACACTAAATTTTTACAGGCAGTAGAAACGTTAGGGTTCAAATCCCACGGTGGCAGTTTGACTTATTGATAGAAAACAAAAAAATCTAGTCCTTTATCAAATAAATGCATGTCATTTTAATTTATTAGGTCACTTGTCCCATAAATAGTAAAGGTCCACAAATAAATAACAAAACCTTAAACTATAATTTCTTTTGTAGGGCCGATATCTTAAGTGATCGAATGTTTTGGCAGAATGGACTATCCTCAGTGGGATTCTCCTACACTTTATCTGTGAACTTTGAGATTATCACAAGTGATTAATTTCAAATCAAAGTGATGATTTATTTAAAGTACGGAAAATTTTTGGTGTGATCATAATTTGAATTTCATGAATAATCTTTTTTGTTTAGTTTCTACGTAAATTTTTTTTAAAAAACAATTGGTTTGAACGTGCAGACAAGTTTTTCAGTTTTTCAGACAATTTTTTTTACGTTAGAATTATAATTATACTTTTAAAATTAGCAATAGTAACTTTGTGGTTAAAATACATATTTTTATTTATTATCTTTGATTTATTAACCACTAAATTGAGTTTAAATACATCTACCATTTACTAAAAGTACCATTTTCTTCTTCAGGATGTCATAACTAACTAAAACATATATTATTGTTTCTTTGCCAGAATCGATTTTAAAAAAATCTATATTTAAAAAAAAAAAAACAATTATTAAAAAAAAAAAAAATTTAGTACCTAACTCAAATTTCCTAAAAAAAATTATTCGAGTAAATTTGTATTTAGTAATGATTTGAGTTAGGTACTAAATCTTTTTTTTTAAATAATTGTTTCTTTTTTTAATAATTGTTTTTTAGGAAAAATTATTCGAGTAAATTTGTATTTAGTAACGATTTGAGTTAGGTACTAAATTTATTTTTTTAAATAATTGTTTTTTTTTTTAATATAGATTTTTTAAAAATAGATTCTGGCAAAGAAACAATAATATATGTTTTAGTTAGTTATGACATCCTGAAGAAGAAAATGGTATTTTTTGAAACCGGTAGATGTATTTAAACTCAATTTAGTGGTTCATAAAACAAAAATAATAAACTAAAATAAGAATTATAATTATTAAAATTTGATCCAAATCTTTCCATACGATTTTCCAATAAATTTTACGTGACCAATGATTTTATGAACCTCTTCTATTGTATAGTTGTAGAAAGTTAGGATTATAGAAAGGACGAGAATGAATTATTTTATATTTAAATAAGGAATTTATATTTAGATTAGGTATTGAGAAGAATAAATTAGATGTATGCGTGATTTTTATATTTTTACTTGGTAGAATTCATCCCACGTTCAGTGCAAAACTCTCCCTTCTACATGTATCTGCGCCATACCCGCAGATTTACAACCGGGTGATACTATTGCCCCACCTCTCTAGGGGTCTAATCTCTCGCCTTGAATTCGTCGGGGCCATAATAATTCGGATAAACTCGAAGACCAATCTTTCCCAAATTTACCACGGGTTTTCAGTCTTCGTGTCTGCGTCCACCGCCATTGTTTTCTCGAGCGGCCCAGGCTCGCGCGCCCTACCTCTTCCGCCGCCTGTCAAAAAGTCCTCCCTTTCACTCTCGTCTTCTCCCTTCTCGACCGCGTCTGCTCCAGTCGGTAATGCAGCGCTCGGTATACCGCGCATTTGAAATATATACACAGAGAAATTTTATATTGAAATATAGTTGTTAATTTTTGTTCAGCACAGACCTTTATCTGTCAATTTTCCCTAATGGATAAACATTTTTAATATTATAAATGTTACATATTACAAATGTAAAAATTTGAAGCTTTAAGTAGGTGTACCAAATCAATCGCTATCTAACTTTCATTAGAATTTTTTCATTAAAATTCCCATTATATTACAAGACTTTAACTAGATTCTTCAATCCCTAAAACTTTTTCTTACACACAAAATATAATTAAGTAATTATTCTTAGAACAAAATAGCTGAGGTGAAATTTTCACATGCCAGATGGAAAAATGTTGAAAAGGGGGTGTTGTGACGATGTGCTTGTTAGTAATGTGGTTAAGACACGCGCCTAGTGATCCAGTAGTTAGGAGTTTGAGTATCATTCTAGGAGACCAGCAAATTAGTATTATTGTCTTAACGCAAGCGTTTAGCTTAGTTTGAAAGTAGTAAGAATATTGATGTGACACGTATTTCGTATACGAATCTCTATTTTAATAAATGAAAATGAAAATGTTTTATTTTCTATTAAATGACTATTAATGTGTGGCCAGTAGGGAAGTTAATTAAGCTTTAAATAAATATATACTAGTCTTAAGACGTAATTTTTAGTGTATATAAATCTAACTTTTTATGCTTTCTACATTACACATAATAAATACATATCTATACATAGTTATAATTATCTACAATACTGACACAGTATTTTGAATACTGCGATAAAATGCTCGATGGTTTAGTGGTTAGGATACTCGCCTAGTAATCTAGAGGTTGGGAGTTCGAGCCGTACTCCAGGAGACCAACAGGATAGTCCTATTTTCATAGTACAAGTTCTTAGTTTAGTTTTAAAATAGCAATAATATTTATGAGACACGTTTACACATAAATATTTTATTTTTTTTACCAAAAAAAGGACATTGAAATATACATTAGGTGGAATACATGTGCAAAGAAGGAATATTATAAAGAGTTATTTAATAATGTGGAAAGTTTTGCCCAGAGTCATCTATCATTTCATAAAAAAAATTGGTTACGATATATTTCAGAATTGTATCTCAAAGAATTGACCAATATCAATTAGTTTATAATAAATATAGGTACTTTTCTGTCTAGTCTGACTAGTCTTCATTTAAGATTTTATACATTAATTTTTTTCCAACTATATAACATTATAATTTTGATTATTAACCAAACTGTAAAACAATTTTACGGCAAAAACCCATGATTCGAAGAAATCATGGGTTTTTTATTTTAAAATTATCTTCCAATTACTTCGATAACTGATAACATATTAAGTCTTAATTGAGTATAAATGAGATCCCACATCTGACCAAGGCATCATTACCAAGATGTTCAAGTTCGTGGTACTCACAACACTCCTGGCCCTCGCTTTCGGTAAAAAATCAATACTTTTAAACAATTCATATTAATGATAATAAGGTTTTAAATATTTGATTTTAAATTTCTTTGGCTTATTATTTAATGCCAACATGATTGTAAAGTTAGTCCTTCAAATATTTTAAAGCTGTTTTGGTTTGTTACTATCGGTAATATTTTAAAATTATTAATGCATTTAGTAAAATATAAGATAATTTCCGATTGATATATTCGATAGTTAAACTTGGGAACTCAAAATTATTAAAGATTAACTCGTACTTTTTTAAAACCAAATCACCCGTGTTCCAATATTTGATATTTTTTTATAAAACAATTTAATAAATGCATGTTTAATAAAATACATAATATATTTCTTCAGGCGCCACTCTGCCTCTGGAGCCAGTGCGCGGAATCAGTCGCCCCCCGATAGTGGGGGGAGATCCGGCCGTCATCAGTGATGCCCCCTGGCAGGTAGCACTTCTGTACGACGGCAGATTGCACTGCGGTGGCTCCATCATCAGCCCCACCGTCATCCTGACTGCAGCACACTGCACCTATCGGTGAGAGCTAAAAATGATTTAAAAATAAATTCAGTTGGTAATTTTTAATTTTTATGTTTTAATATTTTATGATGATTTCAGACAGATTATATAAATATTTAAATTTCAAATAATACTCTCAACTTTGTTTCATATGATCGATTACCACCATTTACTATAATACTTCAGCGATTTTTTTTTAATATTCTTAAATTATAATTATTATTATTCATTAATTCAATTGAATTTCAGTACTTCAGCTAGCCAATGGACGATTCGAGCTGGATCCAACCTACACGCATCGGGTGGAGACATATACAAAGTCGCCAGCGTGGTCAACCACGAAAAGTACTCAGATAACAGCCATGACTACGACATTGCGGTCCTCATCCTTGCCTCACCTATCTCCATCGACAACGTCAACACTCGTATCATAGCTCTTCCAGCGCAGGGACAGAATGTGGCTGCTGGATCTGATGCCTTAGTTACTGGATGGGGAGCGACATCTGTAAGACCGATCATTTTAATAAAAAAATGATATTTGTCACATTTTTCGATGTACATAATTAATTTGTTATTTTTTCGACAGTATGGAGGTCCCTACCCTGCTCAGCTCCGCAAGGTGACTATTCCAGTCGTCGATCAAGCGGCGTGCGTCAATGCTTATGGAGGAAACAACCTTATCACTCCCAGAATGATTTGCGGCGGCCTCATCAGTGAGGGTGGTAAGGACGCTTGCCAGTTAGACTCCGGCGGTCCGTTCATCGTCGACGGTGTTATTGTCGGTGTGACTTCCTGGGGCAAAGGCTGTGGTTTTCCAGGATTTCCTGGAGTATGGGCCAGGGTTCCAGCGTTTGTTGACTGGGTACAATCTCAAATGCAATAGAAAATTTATTTATTGTTGTTTCTCCATTTAAATTACCAAAGTATGATTATTATTTTTTTTAAATATTAAAGTTAATAAATATAAAGAATATAATATAGTGCTAAATAAAAAACAATAAACCTTGTTAATAAACACGTTGTTTGTTTGTCATATAATGTATAAAAAAATAATTTTGGAGAAAAATAATACACCGTGTTATGTTAATCGATTTAAAATACATAATGTTATGAAAATATGAAAAGAAGTGTGAGGGAAAAATAAATTATTGTAGTATAGTTTTAAGATATAAAGTAAATAATAAATTATAGTAAAAAGTCATTTCATTATTTTTTTATGTAAATGTGTAACCAAAATTTATTGTCATTTGATTTTTTTATTAAACTAATCGTTGTACTACACATATTATAAGTTATTTTATCAGTATTATAGTTTCGAGATATGCAATCCATTTAGAAAATGGAGTATTGACAAAATAACCCAACGTGTGAGTAGTTTAGTGTTTAGTTTTATAATTTATATTTAATATCATTTAGTTATCTACGGGTAAGAGGATCAAATCCCACTTGCAATCTAAATAAGTTATATTTACAAAATATAGCTTTCAACACATTGAAATACAAAATGAATTGTATTTATGGCTTGAAAAACAGAAAAGAACATAATCGTGGTTTCTTAGTAAACTGCGTCAAGTAAAGGTGGTACGATGTCTTATTCACATATATATTTTTGTATGCCGAAAACGAGAATTTGGTTTTACAATAAAAAAATATTTGCTTGGTTTACTTATTAAAATAACATATTTTTTTAAATTCTAAAATTATCTAAAACACTTCAGAAAGAAAACTAATAATTATATAACATTATAAAATGCGTACTAAAAAATTGTTACAATGAAGGGCAATTGCCCTATCTTTGGAAGGTTTTGGCTTTGGACAACATTAATATCTCTGGCAATATTCACCATAAAAATTCCCTAAAAGTATACGGGTATTTTCGTTATCTAGCAACACTATTGCGTCAAATGTTTCATTTTTTTAATCGTGTTTTTGTTTTACAAATTTGAAAAAAATTGTACGAAAAGTAAGTTTTTACCTATTTTAAAGAAGTATTTTTAATGACTATTTACATATTATCTTATATTAGTTAATTATATATTAGTAAACCAAGAATAATTCTATTTGATTCATTTGTTACTTTTGTGTGATATGATGATCTTTTAATTTTGTGCGCTTATCGTACCTTTGGACAACTCTACGTTCATATCTCTGGACGCGTTCAAAGGTACGAACGTAGTGGATTGTATTTGTCAAGAGATTTGTGGCTAATAAAACCTTTTTTTTAATAGTGCCGAAAAGTAAATTGGGACGTAAGAGAGAGAATGTTAATATTGAAGTCTTGAATGAAGCTGTTAAAGAGGTGATCCAAGGCAAAAGTAATCGCACGACTGCTGTAAAATGGAAACTTATTAAGTCTTCACTGTTTAACTATGTATATTTCCTATACAAGAATTGTTTTATTATATTAGAAGAATGCGATACAAATAATTATGTGGATTCAGAAGAGCCGTACAATATTTATTTAAATAACAAACGCAACTAAGAAGTTTGGTTACATCATATTTTTTATCAAGCTATATTTTTTGATAACATTTTATATCGTTATTTTGATAGCCCTATTTAATTACTGTTATTCCATGTTATTCATTAGATTATAAAAAAATATATTAAATATTTTTAAAAACAATCAACGTATATATTTTTAGCTTAAATCTTTTCTTACATAATATTAAATTCATAAATCAATTAATGACCAAAGGCAGGTGCACCCCTGTCCAAAGATATTCGCACCGATCTCACCTTTGGACAAAAATACAGTTTTTCAGTATAGCCTTATAACTTTTAAACCGTGCAAAATTAACTATACTAAAAATATAAAATACATACACAAATGTCATCCCAATAGGTAGGAGAAAAGAGTTTGGCCAAATTATTTTCTATTTATCAGATAAAAAAACAAAAGTTAAAAATAAAGTTTTTTACAAAGATAGGGCACTTGCCTTATATCTATCAGTCGGCTAAAACAGCACAAAAGACAATTCTTAGGATAATAAATGGTCGTATTTTTAGATATCCATCAGATCTTTTATTTAAATAGTACAATAATATTAAAGCTAGAAACAGTTTTAATTTTAATTTTAGTTGTTGACAGAAAGATAAATTGAACGGCTTCTACAACTTATAATGCAACACTGAAGGCAATTTGTAAGAGGAAAAATGTCATTGTTAAAAATTATAGAATCTACAGCGTAGCTTTTCAGGGCTGCCTCAAGTAAGATTATTCTAGCTAGAATAATCGTCAACCTTCTGTATAAGGTGGTACAGGGAGACGGCGCTAGCTGTAGACGATGTTCCGCCCTCAGCTTAAAGCTTTCTGGAATGTTCATTTGTGACTATTATTTAGATGATATATTTGACATATAAAAATATTATAAATGATCCATTTTTTAATATAAACAAAAATATTTGAATCTTTAAAAAAAACATATAAAATGAATAACTTACACAATATTATACGAAATATTAGTTAACGAAGTTCAAAAATATTTGTAAAATTTAAAAATAAAAAATTCTTCCACAATGCTAAAAAAATAATTAAACCACAAAGATTTTTTCTACATTAATGTTATCAGTTATATACCTAATTTCTAGTTAGAAATGTTAGGGTTCAAATACCGTGGTGGCAGTTAGACTTTTTAATAGAAAACAAAAATAATTAGTCCTATAGTCATTTTAATTTATTACGTCATATGTCACATAAATAGTAATAGTCCACAAATAAATAACAAAACCTTAAACGATAATTTCTTCAGTCAACAATCATCAATGGGATTCTCCTACACTTTATCGGTGAGCTTATAGATTATCACAAGTGATTAATTTCAAATCAAAGTGAAATTACTGGAAATTTTTGATGTGATCACAATACAAATTTCATGAATAATCTTTCTTGTTTAATTTCGACCTGAAGAAATTAAAAAAAAAACAATTGATTTGAATGTGTTTAATATCGGGATAATTTTTTTACCTCAGAATTGTAATTATTAAAACCTGATTCACATCTTTCCATACGATTTTCCAATACATTTTATGAGACCGATGATTTGATTGCACTCTTTGAAACTCTTCTATTGTACACTTGTAGAAAGTTAGGATTATGAAATAGACGAGAATGAATTTTCTCATGTATATATATTGTGACATTACAAATTATGGGCACGTTCGAAATTGCCCCGTCACTTATTTTATTGTCAAGTACCTTGAAATCGCAAATAATTGCCTTAAGGTTGGTATTGCAATCTGTTTCGAAAGTTATAAAAACGGTCACCATCTATGGTTCATTTGCAAATCATCGAGCAGAGCTGTCACATTTGCGCAGTTCAATTGCCGCCACCAGCGTTTCTAATATGTAACTGTGAGCGATCCGACATTACCAAAGGGTAAATATTTGTATATTATTGACCGTATCTTGTATGTATGACCTCTGGACACTGCACCCAAGGGTAAATGTCTAATTCAAAACTAGATTTTACAAATTTTTTCGATAACAATCCGTATTAATTTGAACCAGCATAGAGCAATTTTTTATTTGCAGGAATATATTTTTTTTAATTAAAATAGTAAATTAGTTATATTTTTGTATTTCAGAACAACCACTGGCAGCTGGAGGGTCCGCGCTGGATCTAACTTTCACGCTTCAGGAGGTGACACGTACAGCGTATCCAGAGTTGTTACTAATCCCAGCTACTAATCGTCAATCAACGACTACGATGTTACTGTCCTCATCCTCACCTCCCCCATCTCCATCAACAACGTGAACACTCGCATAGTTACTCTCCCAGTTCAGGGACATGATGTCGCTGCTGGATCTAGTGCTTTCATCACTGGATGGAGATCCACTTCCATAAAAATACATGAATTATTTCTGCACGATAAAATTAAAAATCATCAAGTTAATTAGATTTTTAAATAAGTCGCTCAAATAATCAACATTAATTACTTTTTATATCTTGTTCACGTTATACATAGCAATAATTTTTATAATTATTAATGTCATTTTTTTCTACACTAATAATTTTTTTTTTATCCGAACAATCCGGAAGCTCTGTCGCCGCTCAGCTCCGCAAAGTGACCATCCCATTGGTTGACCAAACGGTGTGCGCCAACGCTTACCAAGGCTTCAACAACATCTGCTCAATGAAGGTGGTAAGGGTGCTTGCCAGAGAAATTCTGGTGGTCCATTCATCGTTGATGGTCTCATCGTTGGAGTGATATCCTAGGGAAGGGGCTGCGCTATAGCCGGCTAGGGTTCCAGCCCTCGCTGATTGGGTCAAGGCCCAGATGTAAATGAGTGTTTCAATTCGTATGTTTGTATTTAACAAATAAAACGGTTATTTTTCTACTTTTATGTTTATGTGTTTGTTAAGTTTGTTACTTGATACTTCTGAATAAAATTGAGTACTCCACTATAATTACTTATTTTAATTTATTGTTTTCTTTACAACTTTTAGTTTTTATCTCACGCTAATATTGCAATGAACCTAACTTAAGCCTAACCTAAGATTAGTAATTCGTCTGTTTTGCATGTAAGAAATAAAATAATAAATAGTTCACTTTGGCGTGTTCTCCGTTTGTGAATAAAATAAAATGTTTTTTTTTAAAATGACAACACATTTTTGTTATGCAGTTGCTTTTTCAGAACGGAGTTATGTGGTATTTTAATACAAATTAAATTAATCAACTAGAAAGATATACCGAAAAGATATATCAAATAAATGTTTTGCTGCTCCCAGGATCCATGGTTCTAGGAAAATTCACCGCTCACAACGGAATGTTTACCGCACACAATAATTAAAACAATATGTCTGAATGGTGGTAAGGGCTGTTTGTATTACATTAATAATAACAAGTTAATTATTTAAAATTTCAAGTAATTAACATAAACAATATTGCTTATTTTTGCATATGTTTTCATTTGCGTGTATTTCTTTCTAACTGAATTTTTGCCTTCCGTTTGCTTCTTCATAGAAATTACTAAAGATACTACGAGGGTAAAGAGTGGCCTTCTATCCTCATCACCGATAGTCAGTGAAGAATAAAAGAACGGTGAGTTTTTTACTTCAGAAACGCATACCAACCTTGATCTGTCACATTCTGCCTTTGTCCTAAACTAGGAAAATTTATTATTAATACCTGGGAGAGATAAATGAAAAGATGTTTTACGTTATAAAATGAAATCTTATCAAAAGAAAACAGGTTAAGTTAGAACAAAATAAAATAATCAAAATTTGAATTCGACGAGCTTCGGTGCAGGCTGGTGACAACAAGATTCAAAATTTAACAAAAGATGGAGGAATCTCAAAATTCATTCTAGTCGTAGTCGTCGCCCAAATCATGTATCTTTAGTCATCCATCGAAAGTAAAGCATCCCAGTGACGCCATTGTCTCGTAGTTATCTTCTCAACTTCCCAAGCAGACGAAATAAGAAGGGTAGAAAGAAATGTAGACAGAAGGGAAACATCTTGTTTCCTGAAAAGATCGTTCATCATGCAATTAGGTTAAAAAAAATTACAGTAAATTGTGCACTTGTGGTTGAATTATAATTAAAGTATTTACCCTTCGGTTACATCTTGGATCTTTACGGTTACATGTTGGATTCTTAATAAATGGCTTCGCTGGCTGTGGCCAGCTGAGCTGCGTATTTTGACAGCTCCGAGCAAAAATTAACCTGAACCCGTAGACTACGACTGATTTTATAAGTTTTAAAACCGCGCGCATTGCCAATCTGAGGGTGCTGTTCGTAATTACCAAAGTAGTTGGTATTAAAAATAATGACGGGGCAATTTCGAACGTGACATAGTTTTGTAAAAGCATTTACAAATATAAATAAGAGCATAAGAGACAAATTGATGTATTTATTTAATATAACCTTAACATAATTATTACTATTTTTAACAATAAAAAGTTTAATAAGTATTTTTTTAAATCTGCTTCCCTTATATTTCTGCAAAAAATTCATACGTACTCATAAAAAAAAGATTATATTGTAATGTATAACTGTTTATCATGTAATGCATAGTTGGTATATATATAATGGTGGCGAATTGGAAGATGGTGGCCGACCACGACTGCTCACTCTCTTTGCTTATGATTCCTGGTACAATCGCGGATGAACTCGTGCACTTCCCACGTAAATAAATTAAAATTCTATTGCTGGACTTTTATTGTTTGGTTTGTTGGGAGCACTTGCTTGCTTTACTTTGGGCAACAAAGTCAATCTACTTCATTATTATTAATATCAAAAACTTAAAAGCTATTGTCTCAGCGGTGAATTTTCCGCAGTGAATTAGTGAATTTTCCGGATATAGATCCCGGCAGCAAATTAAATATCTTTTCGATAAATAGATTTTTTCTGTATATCTTTCAAGTTAATTCATTTAATTTATATTAAAATAAAATACTCCACGACAAATATTGATTTTTAATCATTGTTGTCCTTTTCATCTTTTAGTATTTTTCTCGCTCTAGCGATAGCTATAAATAGCTTAATTAATTGAAATACACTATAGTAATAAAAAAAACACAGAAACCCAACTGTATTTTCCAAAAGAAAGTATTTTTTAAAAACGTAATTTTAGCTTTCTGGTCGTATCACTATCTATTCAGTCCTCTAAACAAAGTACAATAGTCCGTTATGTGACTTATTCAGTGTATGTGATCTGCTACCCTATTCCGAAGGGATGGACATTACCGAAAAAAGCATCACTATTTCGGCTTGCGTTGTTAAGGACAATATTCCCATTTTTATTGCATTTATTATGTAAATCTAATCACGTATTTGTTATTAGTTATATTTAATTTTTACCGAATACAGCAATATTTTTCTCAACTGTTATCAATTGTATCACGCGTTTCCGAAAAAAATATTTTTACTAATTTTCGTATTTCAATTTTGAAATATTTATTTATTGTTTATATATGTAATTATTCCTTTAATAAAATATACACATTTTAATAAGATAAAACGTATTATTCCTATATTTACAATAACCTTGCTTTACCAATACCTTTCTTTCAGATTTTCACAATTTTTGGTTACAATATTATTTCATGGTTAGACTCCATGGACCACTACGCAATATTCCCCAAAATGTTATATTTTCTAAAAAAACATGTCAGTTGTTAATTTTATGTAAATTGTTTAAAACACACATGAACATGTTTTAAATTACATTACATACAAAAAAGAGTGGAATGTCTGTAACTCAAATTATCTATCTCATGGCTTAATTGAGCACGTAAATTATTTTAAAAATTGAATTATTTATTACTTTAGTTGGTTTTTTTGTCATCTTGATAAAGGAAAATGTTGTAAAGGGTGTATTAAATAAATTCATAAAAGTAGTTAAAAATAAAATAATAAATAATTTAATAATAAAATGTTTATGTTAGATATTATTTTTTCCGTTTAAAAAAATCGGGCCTAACTCATTAGTCGATCGTAAGTAAACTGCTTCTTTCTTCGAAAACTAAAGATATTCTAACAGATTTTTTTGTATTTTTCCAGTAACAGTATTTGTCTTGGAGTATTTATTTTTACTAAACTAACTAATTTAATATGTCAAAATTTGATTCACTATTTTAATAATTTCATGAATATTTAAATGAAATAATTTAAAGAAACACAAAGAAATAAAATATACTAGGTATACATTTTGTGCAGTCTTTTGGTTGGTACTTGATACAGCGGACGATTTCTGGAACGTTGATAAATACTCAACTGGACAGCCTAGAAGAGTACAACTCGACTTATAGGAACTCAATTCGACAAGAATACCATCGATGACTAGAGAACTTTAAGAATTTTCCTGGCAATAAATAGTAACGCACACGGATTGGTCAAGACGTTTGGGATCTCATTGCAGGATTTTACTTTCAAAATACCACCATATGATTCTGAGTTACAAATATATCATGCTATATGTCATGTCTGCATACACATAATTTCCTTCATTTAATAAATACTTTTAAATTCAACAATTTAAAAACGATCAAAGTTAAAAAAATTGATTTGAATAATTCAAAATACTGCTCATTCTAATACTACAGCGACAATTTACATTTATGATATTTATAGCAAAATATTTACATGTATTAAGTTTAGGTAGTTTTTTAATGAAATTCTATTTTCACTGTAAATTTGTAATCGTAATATAAAGTTTAGGACGTCATTGATAACTAAAACAAATAAAATTAATCACATAGGAAGACTACAAAAAAATCAATTTATAAAATATATATAATTTAATAAAACATAATTTATATCTCACGAAAAAAAAGAACACATGTAAAGTCAAAAATTTTACGTGATAGTATATGTAATAGTTAATTTTTGAAATCGGTAACTAATTCCCGTCAAAATAATATGCCGGCCTTATTACGAAAGACAGATTTTTTCCCCTGTATCTTCCAAGTGATTCACCTAATTTGTTTTTTGTGTACGTTATTTGCAAAGATAAAAAAAGATAATCAATGATTTTTTGAAGATAGTTAATTACTCAACTTGTTGCATCACATAGTGGGTTTTTACAACCCTTATCTCGTATAAATTTAACTTTTCTCATATCTCATTTATATTTTACATTGTTATGCGTGCTCATTTGACTAAGGATTAAGATTGCCCCGCTATAATCTGTTAAATGAGGATGATTAATATCGAGCTACGGTATAAATAGTGTACCGGGACTATCCAAGGCATCACTCCAAGATGTTCAAGTTTGTGATACTCGCTTCTCTCCTCGCTCTCGCCTGCGGTAAGATATCAACATTTACAGTACCTACCTAATATATAATACATGCTTTAAGTGAGACTTTTAAATTTCGTAATCTTCTGTTCCTAAGTTGTATTCAAAATTATATCAATAAAATTTTAATTAAAGCAATTTTTAAATCGATTGGTATAATATACAAAAAAAATTATCTATCCCAAGTTTAAAATTCTAGTTCTTCATGTAATCGAATTGCTTCCAGAATTTTTAAGGGATTGAAAGTGACTCCTGAGAAAAATTATTCTGAAATTTTATGTCACATAAAACGTATATATTTTTCAGGCGCCACTCTGCCCCTGGGCCCAGTGCGCGGAATCGGCCAGGGCCCGATTGTGGGTGGCGACTTGGCTGTCATCAGTGATGCTCCGTGGCAGGTAGCCCTGCAGTACAGCAACAGCCTTCGTTGCGGTGGCTCCATCATCAGCCCCACCGTCATACTGACCGCTGGACACTGTACCCAAGGGTAAGGGTCTATAAATAGAGTAGAAGTATTATAATTGAAAAATTGAATTTTTTTCGAAAACGATCTGCATTAATTTAAACTAGCCAGAATAATTTAACTTAATTTTATTGTTGTATTTTAGAACATCCTCTGGCAGCTGGAGGGTCCGCGTTGGATCCAGCTTTCACGCATCAGGAGGGGACACGTACAGTGTATCCAAAGTAACCACCCACCCCAGCTACTCATCGTCAACTATCGACTACGATATTGCCGTCCTCATCCTATCCTCCTCCATCTCCATCGACAATGTGAACACTCGAATAGTTGCTCTCCCAGCTCAGGGACAGGATGTCGCTGCTGGATCTAGTGCTTTCGTCACTGGATGGGGATCCACTTCCGTGAGAATAAATGAATTATTTCTGCACGATACAATTAAAAATCATAAATTTTATTTTACTTTTAAATAAATTTTAAATTGTCAAATGATCAACTTTAATTACTTTTTGTGTCTTGTTCGCGCTATAAATATAAATACATTTTCTGATTGCATTAATATCACCCGTTTCTACAGTAATTAATTTTATTTTTTTATCTGAATAGTCTGGAGGCTCTATCCCCGCTCAGCTCCGCAAGGTGACCATCCCGGTGGTCGACCAGACGGTGTGCGCCAACGCTTATCAAGGCTTCAACAACATCACCCCCAGAATGATCTGCGGCGGTCTGCTCAATGAAGGTGGTAAGGATGCTTGCCAGGGAGACTCCGGTGGTCCATTCATCGTTGATGGTCTCATCGTTGGAGTGACATCCTGGGGAAGGGGCTGCGCCA
Source organism: Eubasilissa splendida (assembly GCA_031772225.1). Taxonomy (NCBI): domain Eukaryota; kingdom Metazoa; phylum Arthropoda; class Insecta; order Trichoptera; family Phryganeidae; genus Eubasilissa; species Eubasilissa splendida. Next base: position 2,327,022 of record CM062851.1, read on the forward strand.
TGGCCGGCTACCCCGGAGTGTGGGCTAGGGTTCCAGCCCTCGCTGATTGGGTCAAGTCCCAGATGTAAATGAATGTTTCAATTCGTCTGTTTGTATTTAAGAAATAAAACGGTTATTTTAAGTTAATTGTTTTTTTAATACATGTTTCATGCGTTCTCGTTACAGCAAGTTTCAACATAATAAAATCAATAAACAAGATATTAAACAAATATCATAGAAACAGATATTTTTTATTATATTTAATGGAAAATATATGGAAGTATAGATTAATTACAGGGCTAGCTTAAGTGATCACTTTATATATATATATATATAAAGTGATTACTTAAGCCAGCCGAAGACAGATCATAAGCCCTGTAATTACTCCATATTTCAAATAATTTTTCCATTAAATACAATAAAAAATACCTTTGTCTCTGTGAGATATCTGATTTTTACTACTTTTCTGTTTAAACATTTGTGGTTTCTATGTTTGGAATAATTAGGTACTTCTGAATAAAATAATATAGGTTCTTCACTATAAGTATTTATTTTAACTTCTCATATTTCTCTCACTCTAACATTATATTTGGCCTAATTGAACATAAAACATGTAGTACGTCTATTATGAAATAAATCCGACCTACTGTTTAAACCCAAAACATAATAGACCTATCGAAAACTGTCACTGGTACATAATAGACATATCAAAAACTGTCACTGGTTGTGTGTAGTTCTCATCCTCTTTAGATCGTAACCCTATCTAATTTGTTTCCCACCTCTGTTTTAATTATCTGGTCGTAGACACTGCTGCAGGATCCTCTAGTTCATCTCTCATCCGTTGGCCTCGCTATAAGATCAGAATATACGTATTTCATCTTGGACATACTGACAACTATTGTTTTTGTCTCATCCCCTTGCTGGTTTTCAGTGAGTTACCCTATAAATATTGATTAACAACTGACTGTCGTTATCGAGTAAGTATTATTAGTACTCTCATTGTTATGTGTAAAAGTTGCGTTAAGTGTATATTACGTCTACAGTTCATTGTGAAAAAATAAATAAATTATGTTACATTTATCATTGAAATATAAAAATTTCATTTGTTAGACAGTTACACGTGTGAAAATAAAACATTGTTTTTTGATGATATTCATTTAATTTACTTAAAACGCGTTTCGCCTTGTGAGTCCATTGTCAATCAATTATCAAGTAGATAGATAATTCTCGTATAAGGCGAAACGCGTTACAAGTAAATTAATCTAAAAACAAGTGTTTTATTTTCGTATATGTGATTATGGAGCTCTACAAATTTACCTCTGAGAAAGTAAATAAGTTACTTAACATTGTAGTTTGTATACGAAGGTACAATGCATGTTTATTATTTGTTTAATTAAATTCATTCGGTATGAAAACCATAGACCAAAACGTTAGTTTGACCTTCATAGGTACTGAATAAAATCTATGTTCAAAATGGATGGATATAAATAAAACAATGTTGTAACTCTACTATAATACAAATACTACATACTGGCTTAATATCCTCTAAAATAACAAGATTTCTCTCTCCCCGTATTAAACCCACGTATTACACCAATAACTTAGGCATATTACTTCTCAATTCAAAGTCAAAAATAGATAACTTAGAAATTTCATGGGGAGATTGCAATTGTAAATATTTCGGATAAACCTCTAGAATTCTCAATATTAACTTAAAAGAGCACCGTCGTTGTCTAACCAGCAACAACAACTTTTCTGAATTCTCGAACCACATCATGGATAATAATCATTCTTTACATTCGTGTACCCTTAAACTTACATTTTTAACTCATCTCCTCTCCTTTCGATATTCCCGCTACAACCACTCCTCTACCTTTCACCAGTAACTATGAAAGTAAGTAAGTATATTAACAACCTAAATCGTGTTACCTATATTTGTGTATATTTAATTATATATATTTTTACAGATAATAAAGAATTTATGATAGTTTATAATGGCTATACACCCAGTGCAAGAGCGCGTTAAAATTATTGAATTTTATCATGTTTCGCAACGATCTATTATTACAACGCAAATAAAATACCGCCACCAAGTTGATGCTGCAACAGCTTCTAGTAAACATGATGGGAAGTTTAATCACCCATTCTGAGGAGCGAGATACGATATTTGATCTTCCAAGACCAGCAACAATTCAGGAGCTTAAACAAAATATTCGTGCAGAAATAACAAACTTGGAGACAAACGTTGCGTAATGTAATGCAAAATACTTTAGAAAGAGCAATTATTTGTCAACAAGAAAATGGAAATCATTTAAATGGTGTTATTTTCCACACACAGATTTAAAAAAATTTAACAAAGTACACTTTCATGTAATAATATATTTTCTTAATAAATATATTAAAATTACAAAAGTCATATGCATTTTACATCAGTCAGTCCAAGTTGACCCACTCTATACTTCACCTTTCGATGAGAGTTACTGTTTCTCTCGAAACTCGAGTAGTGCTAATAAACTCAAGTAGAGTTATAACAGTGTTTTATTTATACCCATCCACATTGATGATGAAACTTTACAAAGTTGATGCCGATTCTATCAACAATATATAAATGTATGTTCGCCATGTATAGTTTGGTCACTTTTTCGTCATGTGTTTTTCTTCATATCACACTTACATTTTGATGCATTTTAGAACTTGGCACATTCGAAAATTAGCTTAGTAGCTTATGGCATACGCATTACAGGGATATAGTGTATATTTATATTTTTTACTAAATCTACTTATATAGGTACTTTGCTAGTAATCCAAATAACATTGATTTCCCTAGCGTGGTACGCAGACCACAATATAAATTGTATAACACATACTTTTATGACAGCCACTATTTTAAATCTGCAATCGTTAAGCCAACGTGATACATTTATTACAACTTTGGTTGACGAGATATAGGTACTATATAAAGGTCTGTGCACACGGATGAATATTTTTTCTCGAAACTAGTGTAAAGGAGTGTACAGTTGTACACTGGCTATTTTTTATTTTCATGAACATAAAAGTTATGTTATGTTTTTGATGCTGTACTGAGACAAGGGTATAATTGATATTTAAGGCATTTTGTGTTTTACCTAAATTTTCATTTAATTACTTAATTATTTAAAATTATTTTTTAGAGTATAAATCTCTAAAAAAAACAGAAGTTATTTTATCTTTTTATGTTCTTCTGCTCTTCTTATTTACGTATATACTTCAACTCAAGTTAATATTATGTACTATATATTTTATCATTTTTTTTTTTATATATTCCGATGTTACTTTTGTATTTTTTCCGTATTGTACTCACTATGGTGAGTTATTTTGTACGAACTGAACATGTGTTTATAACTAATATTGTTAAAGCTCATAAGGGCATTAATATAAATAAATAAAATTATTTTCTTCACATAAAATGGACTGGAAAGTTCTGGCGCTATCTAGCAATTTCAATTCAAGTATATCTTAAAAACGTTACAAATAAATACATGATGGCTTCTAACTAAAAAAATTAGATGTCTCTCTAAATAAATATCATATGTAGATCAAAATCAGATCAAATTATATGCTACTATGACGTCATTGATAAAGAAGTCCCGAAACTATAAAGTTCTGGGTCCAAATCCCGATGTTAACTATATTCTTTTTAAAAACAAAATAAATGTATTTGTTACAGTGAATCTGTATTACCAGTGAGAATATATTTTCACTAAGCCGGTCAGTGGATGAATGATACAAAGTACTATACTAACAATGAAGATACAAAGTCACTGGTTACATTTAGTGAGTTTGTATTCTAAATATGAATTAAATATATTAATTATAAAGATATACATATAAAATCAATTTTATCGAAAAATAAAAACATTGTTGTTGCGCTACCGGGATTCGAACCTGGATCTCTTCCCTAACCGGGAGAGGTGCTTTATCCAACTAAGCTACAGCGGCACTATTTTTATCGACAATTTTTCGACCTTATATGTTACCTTTTTGATATCAATACATTTAATCGTTCCATCATTTGACAGAGCCATCTACCTTATTTTTACAGAATCTCAAATACCTTTGAGTGAATCTGATAGTAGACGCTAGAATTATTAATTCATTTTTATTAAATTTTGGACACATTAATACAACTTTAATATTTTTATAGGAAACACATTCTTATTGTGAAGTTGTAATTATTCAGAACATAGTTCTGTGATATTTTAAATATGAATTAAATATATTAATTATAAAGATATACATATAAAATCAATTTTATCGAAAAATAAAAACATTGTTGTTGCGCTACCGGGATTCGAACCTGGATGTTTTTATTTTTCGATAAAATTGATTTTATATGTATATCTTTATAATTAATATATTTAATTCATATTTAAAATATCACAGACCGTCTGTTCTGAATAATTACAACTTCACAATAAGAATGTGTTTCCTATAAAAAAAAAAAAAAAGTTTGTATTCGTTGACAAACGAGAATACGCCGCGCGGGAATATTTGGCCTTAAGTGTCGATGTGTCGCCCTATGGCATGGCAACAAATAGTGTTTACAAGTGTTACTTTTATTCACTTATAGTATTTTCATTTATATTAAATAAAGTTATTCACTTCATAAACTACCGTGTTTATAATCTCAGCCATTTTTATATCCTTTTCAACACATAGTTTAGGCTAGGTTAGGTTCAATTATAGGTTAGGGTAGAATATACATTTGCTGTAACCTGCTAGTGAAGTTATATTTCCACCAGTAGAAATATATTTCCACTGGTGGAAACGTATTCGGATATGGTTTCACTGAAACGTCAGTGAAAATATATTTTCACTGGTAATACACATCCACTGTAACATATTCATTTGAAAGATATACATATAAAATCAATTTAATCGAAAAATATTGTTGTTGCTACTGGAATTCGAACCTCTCTTTCAATCCGGGGAACGAGCATTAACCAATTATGCTATACGAACACAGTGCATTGACGACAAATTTTCGAACCTATATGTTACACTTTTTAAATTAATACATCTATCATTCCCTTATTTGAAGGCCGTCTTCTTTATTTTAATTTTATCGGATTGGAAGAGATCCAAGTTCGAATCCCGGTAGCAGCAACAATATTTTTCGATAAGATTGATTTTACATGTATATCGTTCTAATTAATACATTTAATTAGTATTTAAAATTATCACAGACCTATGAATAATTACAACTTCACAATAAGAATGTGTTCTCCTTAATGATATATTATTTCATAACGCACCAAGTAAATTAATATTTCATAGTTTAGGTGTTATTTTAATTTCTACTTCATAAATTACTCCGATTATTTTTGAACCAGGGTGCAAAATTACACATTATGTGGAACTATTTATTTTTAAATAAATAATTACTTTTTCGGACAAACTTAAAGTCGCTTCTTAGAGAGGTTAGAGATATACAACATAATAATAGCCTAGAAAACACACAAAAAAATCTGAACAGCAAGGAAATTTTTAAATTTTTAGTGTATTTAAAACAATAAACTGAAAAGAAAAAATCATATATAAGAAATGATTGATTTCTTAACTTTTTTAATAAAACTTTAAATATATTATACTGTACAGGTATAAGTTTGGATGCAATCTTTACACATGGGACTTGATCCAGTTAACAAAAGCTGGAACTCTGATGTATACTCCGGGATAGTTGGGAAGAGCGCAATTCAAGCCCCAGGAGTTCAACCCGACTAGAACACCATCCACGACCAATGGACTTCCGGAATCTCCCTGGCAACCATCTTTGCCACCTTGGAGGGAACCGGCGCAGATCATTCTTGGTGTGACGGCAGCTTGGCTTTGGTAAGCAGAAATGCATACGGACTGGTCAAGAATCGGAAGGTTCACCTTGCGGAGCTGATCGGAGAGAGGACCTCCATACTGTGGATAAAACATATTTATTAATTTACTTTTTAAATTTTTGATCACTATCATAATGTTTAATGATGAAATATTTTGAAAATGAAATATTAGTTTATAAAGAATAAATGGTAATGCGTTTCCCCGTATAGAAAAAGTTTTGGGATAGCAACCGAACATTTTTTCGATAGTTAGATTTTTTCCGCATATCTTTCTGATTGATTTTTTTTTAAATAGATGCGTACACGGAATACATGTCACATCAATATTCATACTTTTTTCAAACTAAGCTAAACGCTTGTTCTATGAAAATAATACTAACGTGCTGGTCTTTTGGAATCAGGCTCGAACCCCTGACCACTATATCACTAAGCCACCGTCTTAACTACTAAACTAACAAGCTACTCAAATTTAATTCAATTAATATATTCTTTTTTTTCACATTTTGGTAAGTCACTGAAAATTAGCAATTTTTTTAATAAAACTTAGCTTATAGAATCCGGTACAGTAACAGTGGATAGCTCTCTTAACTAAGCTGCGATAAGTAGAAAGTTATTAATTTTTTGAAATACTATGTTAGTTAATTTAGTTTTGTCCGAAACTTGCTAGATGGAGCCAGTATTCAAAATCCCTTTTTATTCAATTAGACAATTACTAGATGTCGGAAAAAAAGTTAGTTCATTTCTCTACATTTTTTTAAATATTTTAAAACTAAATTACTTACATAGGTGCTTCCCCATCCGGTAAGCATGGCATTAGATCCAGCCGGAACATCTTCATCCTGTGATGGAAGAACTGCGAGCTGAGTGGTGATATCATCGATGGGAATAGCTGTCCACGCGATGAAAAGGACTGCAATATCGTAGTCGAGACGTGAGAAACTCTCATGGACGACCAATCTTTCAACACTGTACGCCTTGTCTCCATCACCGTGGAAGCTGGATCCAGGCTTGACTCTCCAGCGTTGTGGGTCAGTCCTGTAGTGATTTTTTATAAAATTATAATGTTAACAATTATAAATAAATAAATATGAACTAAACAAATAATACATATATATCTCAGAGAGACGAAGCTATTTTTTATTATATTCATGAAAAATATGGATAATTACAGGGATTACGACCTGTCTTCGGCTGGCTTAAGTGATCACTTTATATAAATATAACGTTCACCATTCTCACCCACTAATTAAAATAGCTTCATTAATAACAGTGCCTTTGTAGTTGATAATCCAATAATTGTGTGTTTTTGGACGTATTCAAATATTGCTAAACTTCTCAAATGTCAGGTAGTTCAAGCTGTAATTTATCTGAGTGCACTGATCACGAAAACTGGTGACAATGGCCAGAAAATTCGAAGACAAATACAACTAGCTAAATTTGCTAAGAACTAACTTATAAGAATATGGAAAGGCAGTCACATCAGCCGCTAAAATTGTATTGGTTCACACTCTTGTCTTTCCAATCTAATTAATCCATCCATATTTCGTGCCCTTACCCTGCGACGCAGTGAGCAGCAGTCACGATGACGGTGGGGCTGATGATGGCGCCCCCGCAGCGCAGCTTGAGGTCGTACAGGAGGCCCACCTGCCACGGGGCTTCGGTGATGACAGCCAGGTCACCGCCCACCACTGGGGGTTGGATGATGCCGCGCCATGGGGCCAGACGCGAACTGGCACCTAAAGAAAAACAACATATTATACCACCATCTACATAGCTTTCTGTATCATTTTCATATTGTTTTTCTTAAGGAAATTACACATCGTATGGGGCGAATAATTTTGAATTGATTTCAATGTACTCATTATCGAATTATTACAAACTTTTTATATTTGTAAATATTATAAACCAACATAAATTTTTCCACTATTCTCAGCATCCTGCAATTCGTCACTTGAGAATAAAAGAGAAATAGCTATCTAGAAGATGCTCTCGTTTGGGATAGGGCAAATGAAGGAAAAGAGAGATCTTTATAAGGCAGTGGATTAATAATAGCTGATCATGATGTTTTTATGTATATATATATATAATTTTAGGTAACACCTTAACAATGCCAGGTATTACCATGGCGAAAAGTTGCCCTAGGTTTCCTTAAAAATGCGATCTAACCTAGAAGAGACGTCAGTTTTATATAGGTATATAAATAAGTATATAGAAAGGAAGAGAAATAAAGATATCCGCCTAATTAATATTTCATGGAAAATGGACCATCAAGCTGCCGATCAGTTGTCTTAAAAGTTAATATTTAACTTAATCATTCAAAGATGTTTAATATTTTATATTCAATAAAATTATGTCAGATTTATGAAATAATATATTTATTAAAATCTGACAATCAACAATGAATTTTACTTAAATCATAAAAATCTTAACTAGTTTAACTATCTCAGAACACTGATGACTTACTATTCACATTACGTTGCTAATTATTAATGACGTTGTATATTTAAACAAATTTTTAATTTTAATTTATTCATTTGTTATAGTACAATGTTACAATAAAAAAAAAATTATGCTACGCTTCTCTAAAAAGCATATGCTTGTGCATAGAAGAGGAGTATATATTAATAATTATAGTTTAAAATAACTAGTTTATAATAAAATAAAACATATTAATTAGCAACAACGATATAAAAATATTATAACTTTCGGTGTACTTGTTTATCTTGAAAGTATTTTTTGATAGCATTGATTATTAATGTATTATCATTAATCTTCCTGATATTTTCGAATATATTATAATTATTTAGTACAATTGAGATTATCAGATTAAACGAGAAACACTCATGGCTATAATTTATCAAAAAAAAATTTCTTTAAATTATCAGATAATATTTTATATCAAGTTTTTATCAAGGTATAGTTCGGACAAAGTTATGCTATAGCAAGATTATATATTTAATATTATATTGTTTTTATTATATTAAAGCTTCTGTATATTTTCGCAACATAAGTAGCCGCGTCAAAATGATTTTTTTACAATACAATCATATAGATTATTTTAGAAAAAAGATTACATCTCATTATATCATTTCATACCTTCATACGTTATTGGAATATTTTCATACAATCAAACAAGAAAAAATTCAGCATGGCCCCATAAATGATGGTGGTGTTTGGTGGTAGATAATTCGGTAGGCCGATGTTGATGATGTGGTAGTGAACTGTCGTGCTTAGGGGATGCTAAATCGTAAGAGGGATGCCACAGAAAATGGCGACAAATTCTATAGGACAAAACTCACCCTGCCGTTAATATATTCATATATACACAATTGCGAACAGACGCGGAAAATTTTTGGGTCGAAGAATTAAAGACAAAAAATACGATAATTGAGAAAAATATTCAGAAGCCACAGAAAAGAAAAACCTAGCGCTAAGTAAGTATCGATGGAGAGATCAAGAGTGACAAAGAATGATCCCCGAGAAGAAGAAAATGAAGATGAGATTTAATACATTTCAAACCCGTTCATTTAATTTGATGTAATTATTGGTCTGATTGTTGCCTAGTTATCCAGTTGTCGGGGGTTCAAATCTCATTCCACGAGACCAGCAGTTAGTCTTATTCCCACATCACAAGCATTTAATAAGATAAATAATCCATACGCATCTCTATTATGAAGAACAATGAAATATATTTTTAAAATCTTGTAATATTGCTTTACCTATTTATTGAATAATATCAATTTAAAATGTATAAATTTTATCTTTTAATTCGATATGTTTATATTTCATCATTTTGTTCTCAGAGATAATAAATATGTATCTGCTCGGCTTAAACTCGCCATCGTCACTGAAAACACGTGATTAGATATGTATAGGAAAATTCAATTAAGAAATATTTATTTTTTACAAATTATTAATTATTCAGAACATATGGCTGTGATATTTTAAATACAAATTAAATGTATTAATTAGAAATATATACATGAAAAATCAATTTTATCGAAAAATATTGTTGTTGCGACCGGGATTCAAACCTGGATCTCTTCCGATCCGGGGAACGTGCATTAATCGATTATGCTACAGTATGCATAGAGTACATTGAATCACAAATATATGTTTTGAATAATTATAACTTCACAATAAGAATGTGTTCTCCTTAATAATATATGTATAAGTTGAATCAATGTGTCCAAAATTTAATATAAATTAATTAATCGGATCGGATAATAATAGGTTACATATAGGTTCGAAAATTTATCGTGTACTGTGTACTGTAGCATAATCGGTTAATGCATGTTCCTCGGATTGGATGTGATCCAGGTTCGAATCTCTGTAGCAACTACAATATTTTTCGATAAAATTGATTTCATATATATATATATATATATATATCTTTCTAATTAAAACATTTAATTTGTATTCTCTATATTTGTTGGCGTTTGAGTGGAATGCTGATTGGTGATATCGTGTAATTCGTGTGCGGGTGGCGTGCTTTGTCAGTATAAGTATCAAATATTATATATTTGATAAAATTAACGAAAACATGAAAATGATCAATGAAAAAATATTGCCCGGGATGCATTATAATTTAAAATAGGGGTTAAAGGGAAAGGATTTCCCTAAAGAGTAACGATGTATGTAAAATTAAAACTTCATAGAGGAAGATAAGATTTTCCGGCAGTTGAGGGGATTGTATTTTCTCCAAGAGCAACGGACCAAAATTTAGTTTATTTCTGTGTGGAGCATGAGGTGGCCAGGGGTCGATTTGAGGGTATTTTTAAAGAGTAACTTTGTAAAATTAGATTTAAACCGGCGTAAGGTTATATGATTATATAAATACGTATGTATGGAACTGGTATTTTCTCTGGGTGAGACCACGTTTTTCGGTGGCTTCCTTAAGGAACACAATCTGATCCTGAAGAGATACTAGTTTCGTACACTAGTTTAGATACGTGAAACTTGTGATAGTTCAAAATGAGACAAGTATTGATGACATTAGCTATTGAATAACTTCCATCAACCGACAAGCGTGCATGAAACGTCATTTTCACGCATGAATTAATTAATAATAATTAATAATAACACAAGCCCTGAAAAAATATGTGTTTTAAATTCAATAAAATAAATTGTAAATTGTATAAATATCAGACCATCACATATAAAAGTAACATATATCACGATAATACCAATGATGTAATATTATCTTAATTAATAAAGAATGTAAAAAATAAAAATAATTTTTAAATTTTGTCTATATGAAATGAAATTAAATAATTAATAAATCACAACTTATCACGTATAAAATAATTTCATTAGAAATAATAAATATTACCAGAGGCGAGAGCTAGGAGAGTAGTGAGCACCACGAACTTGAACATCTCGGTAATGGTGCCTCGATCGGTCCTTGAGCACTATATATAGTGGCTTAATTTATTATCATTTTCTGTTCGATTACGTCACTGTAATCTAAATCCTGATATTTGGTAATGCATTAAGTATATTTTAATGAGGAGATAATAATCAAAAACAGCAAAGAACAGCGTCAGTAGGGGGTACTTGACGCAACACTCTGCGAATCCTCCCGCTGACCCGCACTGAGACACAAATGGACCTTGAATAGGTTAGGTTAGATCCACTTATACTTTGTTGGTACATATATATCGTTTGCAAATGTCATTACCCTGCCAACTGAGGTTACAAACACCATTTATGAACTGTACCTTTTATACATGTGAAGTATATCTTCGATTGTATAATTTATAACAAAAAACAATTATTTCTACACCAAATATACGAGATTTAGTTAATTAATTCTAATGAAAATACATTAAAATGACAAAATAATGATATCAGATTGTGTAACCTTATTATTGTGTTACTATAGCTTAATTTGTTGGCCGCGTTTGAGTCCCGGTAGTAACAGTATATTTTCAATAAATAAATTTCCTCATTGATTCATCTAATTTGTGATTATTTACGAGTATTATATTATTATTATATATAAAGGGTGTCATATTGACTCTTAAATTTACGAACACGCGAGAGCAAAGTGTTGATTCAATGGCAGCAACTTCACGGCGGATATTTTCTTGTAGGGCCTGAATTGTTCGAGGATTGTTGATGTAAACTCTTAACTTAAGATATCCCCACAAAAAAAAGTCGCACGGTGTAAGGTCCAGTGACCGAAATGCCCAGAGTCTCCGTACTTACTGATTCATTTATTGGGAATAATTCCCCTCAGCTTCTCTATTGAAAGTCTAGCTGTGTGTGTAGTGGTCCCGTCTTGCTAAAATTATGTTATGTTATTTTATCCAAGAAATAGCTACAATTGCGGTACCAAAAACACGTCGATCATTCGGCAATACACGTCAGCAGTGACTGTCTCTCGCTGGTTAAAAAAATAAGGGCCAATATCCCTCGGATAGAAATTGCGCACCACACTCTCATTTATGGACAATGCAAACGTTTTTGATGGCTTTAAATATGAATTAAATATATTAATTATAAAGATATACATATAAAATCAATTTTATAGAAAAATATTGTTGTTGCGCCACCGGGACTCGAACCTGGATCTCTTTCCTAACCGGGGAAGGTGCTTTATCCAACTACGCTACAGCGACATTATTTTTAGCGACCATTTTCGACCCTATTTGATGGCGTTACTTTGGGTTGTTGGGGCACCAGTATCTCATGTTCTGTTTATTAACATAGCTATCAATATGAAAATGTGCTTAGTCAGTAAAAAAATATGTTTCCAAGAGTTAGTGCTGTTTCAAAACGTTCCAGAATCGTCCTCGCTAAGATTTCACGTAAAGAATAGTTATTTTCGTTGAGAAACTGCACAATTTGCAGTTTGTATGGGTGAAATTGTAGTTTATTTTTCAAAATAATGTGTAGTGTTGATATTTTTATTCCAGTACAGATTTTAATCTTCCTTTTGATTTACGCGGATTGTGCATAATTTCACATCCAACTTGAGCCACATGCTCTGGCATCGCTGTTGACGTTGATAATCCCGGAGGAGTTTGGTTAACCATTGTTCCTGAAATTTTGAACCTAACACCAGATAGGTTGCGTGCTTGGCCCATCACTTACTCGTCAAATATTATAGTGAGTACAAAAAGCGCGATGCGCACGAACCAATGAATCACCGCACTTAAAATATTGCTCAACCGCGAACGCGCGGTGTTCTCCCGACCAGTGACTCATTGCGACTGGCAAATCAGCAAATCATGCGCGTCGTACAATACCCCTCCCACTTACCTCACCCTGATGGTTTACGAGCAATTACAATTTTATCTTGAAATTTTTCCGCTGGGCACCCTTTATATATATATATATATATTTTTAATATTATGTGTATAATGTCTTTCTTCGTCTATGTACAATATATATAAATTGCAAAAGGTTTTACAAAAAAAATTTAAAAATAGTAATAATTCATATTTTACTTGAATCCATGCTAATTATTGTAATCCAAATTTTATTGATTGTGTTTTAATTTCATATTGATTTATTGACGGTATCTAAAAGATTTAAAAAAAATAAAGAATAATAATGATATAGAATTATCGTTCTTTGATATCTTAATATTATTGGCTTACTTACATCTTTATTGATTACGTATCAGTTGTAACTGTGATTAACATAACCGTAGTATTAATGTTTTTGAAAATCAAGTCTTATCTCGCAAACGTGAGATATATCCCATACCAACATAATAAATAGAACAATAAATAAATTGGATTAAATACATTGTTTTTAATGCTGACGTGATGCATGGACTTAAATGACCTCTATCGCAACACTATTTTTAGATTAAAGATTTGAGCACTTTTCGAAGATATTCCAGAAGATTCGATGATCGCGGAGGCAATAAGAAGAATATCAGTTCTTGAGAGAGGTGGATGCGGCACTGACGATGGTGTTCCACGAGAAGAATACTCTCCTACGATGTTTTTACAAAGTGTCAGCTTACATATTGGCAGCATTCTACATCAACTGGACCATTGAATACGGAGTCTCAGCTGTTGCTAGAATAATATAAGTAATTATTAGCTTATTAACTATATTATTAATAACATTTATAGAATATTCAAACATTTGATAAATATGGTGATTAAGGGGTGAGAAGAGGTCGTAAGCCCTGCAATTACCCCCCATATTTTCTTTATATTCCTTTACAATATAATAAAAAAGTTTCATCTCTATGAGATATCCGATATTTATTTATTAACTTGAGTTATTTATATTCAATCGGTTTCGGAGTGGTTTGTATCAATCTTCACCAGGATGATGAAAAAACTAACTTAAACCGTGTGTCAAAACGTTCTTATGTTTTTAAAATTAATTAAAAAAAATATTATAAAATAATTCTAGTATCTGACTTAAATAGGATAGTGTTAAAATTAGTTCGTTATTTATAATATTTTGGTTAATTTTATTTTACACGCTTTACTTATCCATAACGATTCTAAAATATTCAACTTATGACCAACATTGTTTACATGTAAAACGAACAATCCCAATTTTTTATCAAAAGTATAATCATTTTCTAATAAATGATTGGATAATTCTGAAAAACCATTATAATTGACTCGCATGTTAAAATTTCTACCTGTTTTTCCAATATAGAAAGCAGTACAATCTTAATAGCCAACTATAAACACCAGAAATATTAAATTTATCATCCTTGTCTTTGGAATTTATGAAAAGTTTTCCAATATTATAATTTGTATAAAATTCTGGTCTAATCTTTGGTGGTAAATAAATAAACTATAAATTATTAAAATGAACCACAATGTATTTACGTTAAATATTACATAATTAAAAAAATAACTATACATATATATATATTGATATATATCAGTCTTACGGCTAGTGCTGTAGTCGTATACTTCACAGAGGGTATACGTTAACGCACATTTGTGTGATATCGTATATCTTATATTTACATCCATATTTATATTGTATAAATTAAACCCTAAAACATATTATTTCCGTATTGTACTTTACCCTTCCGTTGATTAGAAAATGTAAAATCATTTTTAAAGATTATAATTATTTTAATTTTTGTGTGATGAAAGAAGAATTTTTTATACTTTTAATAAAAGCAAAAAAAAAAAAAATAATAAAAGTAAATATGAATTAAATATATTAATTATAAAGATATACATATAAAATCAATTTTATCGAAAAATATTGTTGTTGCGCCACCGGGATTCGAACCTGGATCTCTTTCCTAACCGGGGAAGGTGCTTTATCCAACTAAACTACAGCGACATTATTTTTAGCGACAATTTTCGACCATATATGTTACCTTTTTGATATTAATACATTTAATCGTTCCATCATTTGACAGAGCCATCTACCTTATTTTTACAGAATCTCAAATACCTTTGAGTAAACTGATAGCAGACGCCAGAATTATCAATTCATTTTTATTAAATTTTCGACACATTGATACAACTTTATTATTTATGAGAACACATTCTTATTGTGAAGTTGTAATTATTCAGAACATAGGTCATAATTAATTAACATAATTAATATATTTAATTCATATTTAAAATATCACAGACCTAAATAATAATAAAAGTATTGATTAAATTCATTATCTCTGACTTCAATTAATCATATAATTAATTACTATATGTACGTATTTTAATTAGTCATAAAATAAGACTCAAGTGTGAGATAAGCAGGTCACATAGATTCATTACTTGACACAATTAATATAACAATTACATAACAAAATTGATTATTTTTTTATTAGTAAACTAGTAAATCACTGGCGCCACGAGCAAAGCAGCCGTTCTCTTTCACCGTTCACTTCTTCACCGAGCTCCATCTAGATGACAGCCACAGTCGCAACCATCATCCTCGTTCATCATTTTACAATTTTTAATAATACTCATTTTCAGAGAGCTGGCGAAAAAATGTTTAGACAACAAAAAATACTTTGGTTTTAAAAATAAACAAAAATGAAATCTTTGAGATTCAAGAATGTTAAAAAATAGTCGCATGAATGAATCAATAAGGAAATTGGGTTAAATATGCAGTAATTTGATTTGAGTATTTTTTAATATAGTTAAGTTTAATCGTTTATTTATCATAAATATATACTTATTTAAGCTATTAATTAAATATATTGTGACGTTATATTGAGTACCTACCGCGCACGAGATGTGCTGGAAGTTGACATTTACCAAATGGCAACACTGCTCCGCGTAAGAAAAAAATTCTCGGTAGCGTTCTTTCTTTTGACAGTTTGGCGAGCACGAGAAAGTTATCCCGATGCTAAAAATCACGAAGATGTGATTTCGTATTGAATTAAGGAAGGGTGAGAATAATCAAATATATTAGGCATCTGTGTTATCCTGTACCGTATTGTGAGATTTGTTTGCTATTGTGTTTGCATGCTTGCAGAATGGACGCATCCGGAACGGAGCGTGGACGGGGCGAAGAGCCTCGGCGAGAGTAATCTGCTGACATTAAATTTCAATTAATAACTTGCTAATCTTGTTGATCACATTTATTTGATACGATTTTTTGCTATATTTGACCTGACAAACACGTCGGGCGATTTAAATTGTTGTAATATAATTTCCTAGGTGAAGATTACTTTTAAATAATAATTTGTTGATTTAGATGTTCAAACGGTAGTAAAAATTTTATTATTTTATTAAGGCAAGACAAGGCAAGTGACAGGATTCTTACTACATTATAATTTATTATTCATATGTTTTCGTATGTGATTAAATTATTAAATTTTGTTATTATAACAACTTTTAACTAATCTTATTATTTTCCCTGACAATGGTAGCTAATGAGAGTGGCAAGCGACGTGGTGAATTCTGTGCGTCAGAACCACGCACCTCACGCTATACCCTGAGCGAGTCGGTGGACGTGTAATAAAACGACGCACAATATATATTTTTAAAAGAAAGCAAACACGCTGTGGCTTGACATTATAATTTAACAAAATAATGTTTTAGTTTTAAACCACTTTATTATGCACATATACTAAAGTCAATTAGTTTCAGTTGGACCCAACCTTCTCCAGGACAATTTAGTATATGGACTAACCTAAATATAGATATTTAAATATGAGGTAAAGAAGAGAGAGAAACAGTATATCAGAGTGGGATAGAGTATCAGGTAGGGGGTGTAGATTACATGGGAACAATTTTAATAAAAAATTTCCAGTAAATTTGTATTAAGTAATGATTTGAGTTAGGTACTAAAAAAATTTTTTTTTTTTTTTTTTAAATAGATTCTGGCAAAGAAACAATAATATATGTTTTAGTTAGTTATGACATCCTGAAGAATAAAATAGTATTTTTCGAAACCGGTAGATGTATTTAAACTCAATTTAGTGGTTAATAAAACAAAGACAATAAATAAAAATATGAATTTTAATCACAAAGATAATATTGGTAATTTTAAAAGTATAAAATATTTTTCCGTTTACAAGTGGATCCATATCCGTTATGGAAAGCATTAGATCTAGCAGCGACATCCAGACCTTAAGATTGATTGACCTTATCGGTGGAGATAGGTTAGGTAGTTGTTATGAAAAATATTAATTACTTGAAAATTTAGCAACGATTTGTCTCATCAAGGTTATATGGTCCCTTGAGTAAACCTAGGCCGACGTTTCGGCATGGTAACACATGCCATTCTCTAGTGTCTAAAGCAAATGTTATAATGTAACCGTACTTGTGCGTGGGGGGTGTAAATATTCCATAGTTGTAAAGATATATACAAAATAAATTGCTGATAATTTAATTTTACATGTGAGTATTTTGTTCACTATTTATGCGCCATCCTTTGGAGGAAAAAGTTAATCTTTTAGGACGGCAGGTAATTGTCTCATCCGGGTACATAAATCAATAAAAACACTCGTAAATAAATTTTCATACTTTCAAATATAAGGAGCATCTTCCCTCGAACACAATAGCACAAACATGCTTCGTCTTGTTCTGATCGCATCCCTCCTGGTGGCTGCGAACGGTAAAAATATTTTATATATACATTTAACTTATAAACCTATAGTACCTGGCTGTCATCTTTGATAAAAATGTATGTGAGTCGAGCATTTTAAAAAAAATGTATATTTATAATATAATAAATTATTATACACCTTTTTAAAGATTAATACAATCATTTCATTTACAATGGTTGAATACAATGAATACTGTATATAGTACAATTTGAGATTGTGTAAAATATGTGTAGATAAGTTATTTTGTAATAATCGTTCTGATAAAATTAAATAAATATTGTAAATATGAATTAAATATATTAATTAGAAAAATATACATATAAAAACAATTTTATCGAAAAATATTGTTGTTGCGCCACCGGGATTCATATTTAAAATATCATAGACCTATGTTCTGAATAATTACAACTTCACAATAAGAATGTGTTCTCTTAATAATAAATATTGATATAGGTATATCTGATTTTTTAAACACGTTGTTTTTATAATTGCGACAAAAGCAACTCTTGAAATCTAGTAAATTTGTGTTGAATGTGTACTATATTACGGAAGAATAATCATTTTCAAATTTATGCATCCGAGAAACAGTAGAATGTGTGTGGTAGTAAGTGGCCAAATGGCAACAGTAAAATAGTGAGTGGTGCCACGTGTAGCTATTATGTTCTCACGGATTTATCAATTGCAGGAATTCAGAATAGTTTAAAAAAATCATTCATTACTCGCCGGTCCGACAGTGTGCGAGATATCAATAATTTATTTTATTTTTCAAGTCGTCAGTATCATTGAGATAGAATATGTGATTTATGAATAATACGAATAACACAGGTCCCAAAGTGACTACATTGTGGTAAACCGATGATAACTTTAAAACCATATAATTTTATATATGTATTTGTATAAAACAATGGTCTGATTAATAAAGAATTGTTGATCCTTTCTTCTCAAGCAGATAATAATTTATAAGGCAGTTTTTCCAAGGCCTTGCTAAAATTAATTTAAACACTGTATACTTAGAATATTCTCGTGAGGCCTTTCAATAAATAATATTTTTATAGCAATTTAACTTACTTTTAACAAATACGTTGATAAATTTGATCTGAATGTAAGAATCGCAACTAATTTTGGAACAAGTCTTACATTGGCCAATAATTTGGTACTTCACTTTCATCGTCCCTTTTCAAGATTGGCGCCAGGTAATGAAAATTCCATGTTACCATCAGATTTGTTTATGTCTAGTAATATACAACAGTTGTATAAATTAATATTTTTTGCAGATACGTACTATTTGGTTTGTTAGGATTGTTGATAACTTCTGTTGATAACTGTTTTTAATAGTTAATGTGTGATTTTTTAAAAATAAATGTTATAAATTATTAAAGAAAACTCATTCGTATTGTGAAGTTGTAATTATTCAGATTATAGATCCGCGATATTTAAAATAAAGAAGATGGTTTTCAAATAATGCTACGACAGATGTATCAATTTGAAAAGTTTAACACGTAGGTTGGAAAATTTGTCGTCAATGCACTGTGTTGATGTAGAATAATCGGTTAATGGAATTTCCCCGGTTTGTACGAGATACAGGTTCGAATTCCGGTAGCAATAACATTTTTCGATTAAATTGATTTTATATGTATATATTTCTAACGAATACATTTAATTTGTATTTTAAATTTTATAAAGTTTGGTTTTGTTTAACATTGCTAATATTGAGAATGTTTATATCAAAAATAGTTGAAAAACTTATCTTTAAAATTTTATTTTGTTAACTTTAAAATAATCCTTGCGCGTTATTTATGTAGTTTTGTCAGATTTTACGTAGGAACATAAGCATTTTTAAATTCATTCACAGCAATAGTGCAGAAACTATTAAGTAATTAGTTAATTGAAAAGAATTATTCACATAATAAATTTATATTATGCATTATGTATAAAATGGTGTCAAAACTTAAAAAATACAAATAAATAAATGTAAAGATCTAAACCGATGTATCCAGATAAAGTGAAACCTTCGGCGTCACTTGTTCAATGTTATCTTAAATAAATAACAAAAAATAAATAAATTTATGTTAATTAATTTTAAAGCACCGTTATTGTGTTTTTTTTTACGAAAATGTTACAATAAAAGTTATCCAATGTACAGATGTATCACAGAGATGAAACTATTATTTTGACATGAGAAGTATGGAAGTGTTGGGCATTACAAGGATTACGACCTGTCATCGGCTGGCTTAAGTGATCACTTTACACAATGTAACGTTCACCTATTTACCCATGCTACCACATCTATCAAATTTTTGGAAGTCATACATATATTATCATGTTGGAACATTTCAACTATTTATTTCCAACTATGCTGTCGCCATTTATGGATTTAAAAAAAAAAAATATTCATTCTCATGTATGCTTCGTCTCTGTGAGACATCTGTATCTTTATGACAATCCCTCGGGGGATAAAATTCCAGTAATTGATTCCTATAAAGATTTGGACTTACTCAAAAATATTGTTATCCAATAACATTATTATTTATCTGAATGGAATTTAAGGCTGTCAAAATTGTCACCATAGAACTATTTAAAGCTTTAAAATTTGTTAAAATAAATTTATTGATTGTTGTCTTAAAATATCTTAAGGGAAAGTGGTTCCGGCCCGGCTGCCTCTCGCGGGGGGGGGGGGAAGATTGTGGGAGGCGAATATGCTGAGATTGAAGAGGTGCCTTACCAGGTTGGGATTTTTCTCAATGACGAATTCTGGTGCAGAGGCTCTATTCTTTCGGAAACCGTAGTCCTTAGTGCAGCGCATTGTGTCACAAAGTAAGGACTTTTAAAAAAAATTTAATCTAATTCAAATATATTTAACCCTTGGTTCTCAGAAATTGTCATTAATCGTAGAAGTTATTTCTGTAAATGAGAATGTATTTGCGTATTCTATTTATTTAATATGCGATAATTTTACTTTGATCATAAGAAAACCATTGGATAAACATAAATACAATTTAAGTATAAAGGCTACCTGATTTAACGAATAAATTCAATATGTATAATAATAATGGATCAATAGAATTTGAGAATAAGAGGATATAAGGGTTTAAAACGCTTATTATTACTTTGCAGGAATGCATCGCAATTGCAAGTTTTACAATCCCAATGATAATAAGGGTCAGATTGTCGGCGTTAATAGGGCGGTGATCCATCCAAATTATTCCTTTCCTGATTACGATGCCGCGGTGTTATTCCTATCATCTCCCTTGAAGCTCGGATCCAGTGCAAAACCAGTTACTCTGTCAAATCAGGACCAGGAGATAGCTAACGATACTCCAGTAGTCGCTTCCGGATGAGGTTCTTTATACGTATGTTAATTTCACTGCAGTATTAATGGCGAATATTGAACATGAATTAATTATTGTAAAACGAAGCGGCAATTAGACGGTAGGTACATGCAATAATCAATTAGGTCATTTCATTTTTGCATAACAAATTAATACATTTACTGTCATCTCGCATTACGAGTACACATTCGCTTAAGCCACGATTTTTCTTGGCTTATCGAAAACATAAATTAAGTAATATTTGGTACTATGATTACTTTTAAGCGAAGATCCACACTGACTGAAGAAGGGCAGAGTGAAGAAAAACAGAAAAACGACAATGAAAACAAACTGTAATATAAATGGAGAATAAAAACAATGGGTCCTTAATGAGGATCGCAGGCAAGAAGAAACAAATAGCGCAACAAGCGCAGATCACACACGGAACAATCGGAAGGTTTTGAAGAGACATACATCGCAGAATAGACGTTTGTTGATATCAATGTGTATTTAAAATTAAGGTTATGAAATAAAAGTATAGTAAAATGTCATTCATACTGCAGGTGAGAAGCGATTGTTGAGAAGGTTCAGAAGTTCATAAAGTTAGAAATATCGCAGTAAGGATTGACAGAAGACTATTCAAAATTAGCTGGATGCATTGAGTTACGAATTAAGATGTTATGGTTTAGATAAATAAAGAATAATTAGTATTTACAATTATAAAAATCCTAAAACATCAATCTATCAGATAATACAGAGAAGTACGAGATTTTGCACCTCATAATGTACGAAAAGTCGGGGCCCTAAAATAAGTAGAACATCATGGTTGAAGAACCTAAGATGGTTTTGATTTGGCCAGTGTACTGGAATTAGCAAGTTTGTCAACTATTAAAAGACGGACGGTGTAAAGTACGACGAATACGAGGAGTTATATGAGATGACTCATATGTATAACTGTCTGGAAGACTATATTTTATGATTGTGGGTCCTCAGATGACTGAAGAGTCCATTCTTGGATTCACAAGTTCTGGGGTATCACAGTCTATGTTTATTGTTCCCTATCTTTGCGTTTTCATCTCCTATTTATAGAATTCTGTCGGCATCCTGCTTTGATGTATCAGGTAGGTACCTTTGTGAACTATTTCCCTCCAGTTAGGTTTGTCTTCCGCAGCTCGTCTCCAGTGTTTGGTTTTCAAGATCTGTTTTTAGGAAGTCTTTAAAACATTTTTTTTTGATCTCAATTTGAGTGTTTCTCTAGGATAGCTGAAAGTATATTATCTCCGTTCGTAGTCTGGTTTCACGTGGCCAACCCATCAAAGCTGTTGCTGAACGATTTGCTTCGATGCTCGTTAATTTGGTTTCTCTAAGTACACTATTGTGAGTTTTTGCGTTTATCTTGGCAATTTATTTTTAGAGTCCTTTTTGAATATCGTTAGTGCTGCCTTCTAGAGCCTTAATTTGATTAAGGGGGAAATTAAGGCATTATAAATGAAAGACGGGACCGAAATCGGCGAGGTCAATAATTGGGTTATATTAAAATTATAAGATATGTGCTTTGTGTGGATTGATATTTAAAGTTGGTGAGGGCGTATAGCAACTGAATCCGAAAGACTATGGTGTAAAAATGAGTGCCAATAACCACCCATCATTCACATATTCTTTTGATAATGATCGCAGAGATGTTAATGCATTAGTATATACACAAATATAATGTATGAGTTAATATATATATATATACATACATTAAATAACAATAGAGATGTGCACCCCCAAATAAGAACGGATTACTCTTGAATTATGGGAGTGGCTATCGACATTTATACAAAATAAGATCAAAATCTATAATAATAAAATGTGAAATAATAAGTATTTAAACAGATATCTCATAGAAACTATTTTTTATTATATTTAATGGAAAGTATATGGAAATAAGTATAGGTATGTAGCGATCGGAATTCAAATCCACCGCCATCTCAGTCGGCATCGACGCTAGCGACAGCGCTGCCGGCTGCTGCTACAAGCCTGGCTCGATGATTCACTGCCAAGCAGTCTCTCCAGTTTCATCGTTTCACAACGGCGGTTTTGCCGGCTCGCGCTTGCCGAGCAAGACCGCCAACTCGCTTCATTTCATCTCATAAGACACGTGCACCTTTTACATCTTCACTCATTCATTCCTTTCATTATTATCTGTCATTGTTTTTATCATACTGTCATAATAAACCACAACACACGCAATTGACATTTATTTCATTTAACCACCGTCGTAACCCCCAAAGGTAATTACAGGGCTTACGACCTGTCTTCGGCTGGCTTAAGTGATCACTTTTTATAAATATAATCTTCACCATTCTCACCCATCGATCTCCATAATTACAAGTACTTCCATATATTTTCTATTAAATATAATAAAAAATAGCTTCGTCTCTACGCGATAACTATTATTTGTTTAATAACAGTGCCGTCGTAGGTGAAAATTCAGTAATTGTGTGTTCTTGGACATATTCAAATATTGCTAATAAGTATTTATTTAAATGTTAGAAAATTGATCTGATTAGAACTTGTGAATAAGAAAGATGTCGAAATACATAGTTATTTTGAAGAACTTTTAGCTATTTTAGAACCTATATTTGCTGCTAATTTAATTAATTTTAGCAGTTGGTTATACAGTCTAGGAGCAATATACGATGGATGTCTCTGTCCTATTTCTAAATTAGATATTTTTAAAGTAACATGTTCATTAGTTTTACTTCGAGTCCATGTATTGAGTATGTGAGGACAGAGCAGGTTGAAAAAGAAACACTTCTTACGGTTGATAGAAATTTATTGTTGATTGAGCACAGTTACAATTTAGAAATATACTATGACTGGAAGGCAACACCGAGAGGAGTGGCGCTCGGGAGCCGGCCTTCCTTGGTTGCTGGCGCATTTACTAGCACACGGTCGCGTCGGTACTGTGCGTTTTTTTGACGCTGTCAAGAATTCTGTTTTATGCCCAGGTATCTGCAAGGTGCGTTCAAGGGTCATCGGCGGTGATGATGATTGTGCAGTCGATAGACCGTCACACGCTCATTGACTAATGATAACGAGGATAACACGTACTTACCAAATTCGCATTATTCACTTTAAACTCCAAGCACTGTCGCATGTCACTCGATTAGATTTCGTTGACCTCAGAATCCACGAACTTCAGTGTTGTTCATTCGATTATTTTCAAAATAACTTTACATACATTTTTTGATCTGAGTTTTTTAAATTTCGCCCCCATGAAAAGTGTTTTTTATGACATTTATTATATTCTCATAACTGTCTTAAAATATTTTTACATTGCACTTGAATGTCAAATTAATATTCTCTATTAAAGTCAGTAATTAACTATTAATAATCAGCACATGAAATATAAAAGAAAATAAAAATGTATTTAATATTTTCCGTCGGCAGTTAATTGTTATCTTGTCCAGGGACATAAATTAGTCATATGACAAGTAATTGCACTCTAGTTTGAATCGCAACCAGAGATTTTGGCTGCACTCGCTAAGTATACACAAGAGTATCGACTTGCGTAACGACCATCAGTAACTGAATCAATGACAGTATCAGAAACATGAAAGGTAGTTGTTTTGAACAACTGCGACATCGCGTTGCTTAATAAGTTTAATGGGAGCTTTATTATGTTTGAATGTTTGCTAAACATTGTTTGTCTTATCAAAAGATTTATATTAAATCACAATACATAATATATTAAATGTTTAATAATAATAAAACACTTTATTTATTGATAAATCAAAATGGTTCAAGAACAACGGTCCCTTCTTCAGGATACAAAGTATAATAACATTTAAAATACAAGCTTAAACAAAAACAAAACTATAAATATAAGTGGCATATTAAGAACTACTGTTAATTTATTATTTATAAATTTGTTTGTTTTTAATTCTTAGGGAAGGAAACAAAATCTGCGTCGGGTTTTCATAATGTCCTTTAGCATTTAAAGGTCTGTCTCTAGTCTTACTGTTTAAATGAAGTGCTGATGTGATACTCGCACACGACCAACTTTAGACGATTCTCACTTTTTGTAAAAGTAACTTTTGCTATAGTCTATGCTCATGAGTAGGACAGTGCCGTGGATTATATTTTGTATATATACAAAAAATTAATAATAATTTGGTTTTTATCAGAATTTGAATAATCCACGACGGTCTTTCTTGTAGAACTTTCATTATTATCTTAATAAAATTGTGTTTGTATTCTCTGATTATTTACGACAAGCGGTCCTTGACGAGCATTGCCGGGATTCATAGAAGTCGTAAAATGGTGAGAAAAGGGCGTGCATTTGGTTTGTAAAAACGACTCATGCAAAAGGTTGTCCAGGAATGGGGTGGGAAAAATGACGGAGAAGGTAGGGTTGGATGACGGCATTATCCTAGGGTCTAAAAGTGTAATGAAGCTAAATCTGGAACTGATGTTATTTAATACTCACATATGAATGGAATGAGGGGGTTAGGAGAAGGGTAGATGGAGCCTATGTTTTCAAATTTTGCATATGACAATACACCTCCGTATACTGCTAACATTACAAATAGTATTGGGAGTATGTATTCCACATCCGTCCTAATCTTCTGATCTTTCTCCATCTCTTATTCTCCTTTAATAACTACGTCGCTCTTCAAAATTAATTTGACTGCATCTTCATTTCTTGACAGAACATTAAGAGTCACTCTTAAACAACGGAAAAGAATATATTTATTTATTTGTATCTATATAATAATACAATGTAAAAATATGTTTGGACTATGCCCGTCTCACTAGAGAAATTCTGTGTCGAGACGGGCATAGTTTACAAGAAATTGTACAATTAATTAGAATTACATGTGTATATGAAGAACAATTTTAAAGTGGTTTTAATAAATTAATTTTGGATCAATTTGTAGCAATAATTAATATAGGTATGAGTCAATATGTTTGGGTGAGTGCACCAATACTGGCACTACCCATATTATGAATCCAAGTTTTAATATATAGTTTCATGTTCTTGGAACAGTTCAATTGGTTTAAATCGTTTAGCATTCTATTAAATAGTTTCGGTCCAAAATATCTGTAATTCCTTTGGCCATATGTTGTATGTGCTCTTGGGGTTTGTAGGTTATTTGTATTTGTCCGTGTGGAAATTATATTTTGAGTTGTTTTAAAATGTGTCTTTTTGTATTTATATACGTATTTAAGAGTAATATTAGCATATATTTGTCTTATATCAAAGACATCGAATTTATTAAAAATTTCGTCAGTGCTCGTTGTGATTGGGGTTTTGAGAATAACTTTTAATATAATTTTCTAAGCTGCTATTATTAGATTAATTGCAGACATAGTCGCTCCACACCAATAAATTTTACCATGCTCTATGATTAAATGACAGATAGCGTAGTACGCCTTTTTAAGATGTTTTATATTTAAAAAGTTTCTAATATTTCTAAAAAAATATATTGTTTTTTTTTATTTTATTTGTAATGAGTTGTGTATGATGATTGCATTTGAGATAAGGATCAAATATAATTCCTAAGTATTTAATTTGGTCAGTGCGTTTTATATAATTGCATTGACACGTATCGTCGTCTGAGTTGGAACAATTGTGAAATTTTACTATGTATGCATATGAGGATTGCCCATTTTCTTTTATGCTCAATGTTAGATATTTATTTTTATTGGTATTAAGTGTTAAGGTATTCAGGTCGAACCATTTTTTAACAATACTTATACCTTTCTCGGCTTTTTTAAAAACTGCTGACCGTGTATCAGCTTGGAATTGAAGAACAGTATCATCCGCAAAACAAGTAACGCTTCCGTTAAAAGGGATGTTGCATAGATCATTAATATATATTAAGAATAATATTGGACCTAATATGCTACCTTGTGGGACCCCAAAGTAAATGGAAATAGGATTGCTTGAAATTTCTTTAAAACGAACACGTTGATTCCTGTCCGTGATGTAACTTTTAAACATATCAAGTTCTTTACCTTTGATACCAATTTTTTTTAGTTTTTCGATTAGACTCGAATGTGAAATTGTATCAAAGGCCTTGGCGAGATCAAGGAAAATAGATATACATTTATGGCTTTTATCCACATTGTTAGTATTGAAGTCCGTGACACGGGCAATAGCTTCAGTTGTACCCATATTTGCCCTAAAGCCGAACTGGTTTTTAGAAATAATTTTATTACACTCGAGGTATTTTACGAGTTGAATTTTTATAATTTTCTCTAATATTTAAGAAAGGAAATTAAGTATAGTTCTATATACTCATATACGATCCGTAGTTTGGATCTGGTATCTTTTCTAGGTTAGATAGCGGTTTTTTTAATACGGTTCCGCTTCTGCATGGTAACACGTGACATTGTACAGTTTTTATGGCAAATTTTATAGTATAAGTTTACTTGTGCGTAGGTGATGTAAATTTCCCGTAGTTGAAAATATATATATATAATTTATATTATACTTATTATTTCATTCCACGTGTGAGCATTTTGTTCACTATTTATGCGAAAACTTATGAAAAAACTAATCGTTTAGGATGGCTGGTAATTGTTATCTCGTCCTAGGACATAAATCACCGAAAACACTCGTAAATAAGTGTGCATACGTTCAAATATAAGGAGCATCTTCCCTCGATCACAATAGCACAAATATGCTTCGTCTTGTTCTGATCGCATCCTTCCTGGTGGCCGCGAACGGTAAATATTATTTTATTTATACATTTAACTTAAAAACCTATAGTACCCGGGTGTCATCTTTCATAAAATTGTAAAAGAGTCGAGCATTTTTTTTTTTTAAATTTACACTTGTAATATATTAATTGTTTTTCTTTACCATCAGATTTAATCTAGAAATTATAAAATAGACCGTTGGAAAAACTAATGGTTATTAGGAGAACACATTCTTATTGTGAAGTTGTAATTATTCAGAACAGACGGTCTGTGATATTTTAAATATATCCAGGTTCGAATACCGGTGGCGGAACAAAAATATTTTTCGTTAAAATTGATTTTATATTTATATCTTTCTAATTAATATATTTAATTCATATTTAAATTAATAGTTTTTGCAGATACATACTATTTGGTTTGTTAGGATTGTTGAAAACTTTACACAGATTTTTTTAAACACAGTAATAGTTTATGTACGTTTCTTGATTATTATTTCACGTTTCATACAAAAAGAATTGAAAAACTGATCTCAAAAAACTTATTTGGTTTACATTCACATAATCCGTGCGCATTATTTACGAATTTTTGACAAATTTGACGCATGTGGGTACTATAAGCGTTTCAAATGTATTTATCAAATTTTAATTTGTTTAATAAATTAATATTTTGAATTTTGCTGTAGATAAACAGAAACCGTCGGTATCAGTTATACATGTTTACCTAAATGGGATTTGTGGCGGTCAAAAATATCACCACAGAACTATTTAAATATGTTAATTGAAATTTATTCATTGTTATCCCAAAACTTGTGCTTTTATGTCTCAAGGGAAGGTGGTTCCGGCCTGGCTGCCTTCCGCGGGTGGGAAGATTGTGGGAGGCGAAAATGCTGAGATCGAAGACGTGCCATACCAGGCTGGCCTTCTAAGAGATGGCTATTTCATATGCGGAGGCTCCATTATTACTAAGACCGTAATCCTTACTGCAGCGCATTGTGTCTCAAAGCAAGTAACTTTTTAAAATTAAATCTAATTTAAATATATTTATTTCTTATTTATCACAAATTACTGTGAACCATAGATGAAATTACTGTAAATAAAAATGTATTAGCGTAGTTTGTTTTTGTGGATAACCAGTGTTGGATAACCACCAATACAATTAGTGTATAAAAACTATTTTATGTAATAAATAAATAATATATGAAAATATGACTTAAAATATTAATTAGAAAGATATACATACAAAATCAATTTTATCAAAAAAAATTGTTGTTTTGAATCTCGGTGACGCAACAACAATATTTTTCGATAAAACTGATTTTATATGTATATCTTTCTAATTAATATATTTAATTCATATTTAAAATATCACAGACCGTCTGAATAATTACAACTTCACAAGAAGAATGTGTTCTCCTAAAAATAAAATATGTGTAATAATAATGGATCAATATATTTGAGAGTAAGAGGATATAAGGGTTTGAAACGCTTATTATTACTTTGCAGGGTTGAACCGAATTTACGGGTTTTTGTTGGAACTAACAGAATTAACATACATGGAAACAAAAAGGGTCAGGTTGTTGGCGTTGGCATGGTGGCGATCCATCCAAAATATGAAGAAAATATTTATAATTACGATGCCGCCTTGTTGTTCTTGTCGTCTCCTTTGATGATCGGACCCACCGCAAAACCAGTTTTTCTTCCATTTCAGGATCAGGAGATTGCTGACGAAACTCCAGTAGTGACTTCTGGATGGGGTATATTACAAGTATGTTAATTTGTCTCTGTTTGACTCGTAATGAAATTAGTTACCTAAGATACCATCCCAATAGGTTAATTTAAAAATGTTTTTTTTCTTGATTGGGAAAATCGCTAGGTGGTGTAGTTTTCCATGATTTAATTACTTACAACAATACAGTTCACATTTAAAAAAGATTTTTATATTTATTTGTCAAATTATTATTATATGGTAGACCAGAGAACAGTACTAAGACAGGTTAACAAAAAAATTATAATATATCACTTGAGATATGAATGTAATAATTTATTGCACAGCGTGTCTACAATAAGTAGACAATATACGCTAATCGTTATAACTATTTTATGTAGTATGCAGGGGCGTACACTGCTAAAGATGTGTATTACTAAAAATACTGGAAAAATATAATTAAATAATCTTTATATTTTAAATATGAATTAAATATATTAATTAGAAAGATATACATATAAAATCAATTTTATCGAAAAATATTGTTGTTGCGCCACCGAGATTCGAACCTGGATCTCTTTTCTAACCCAGGAAGGTGCATTATCCAACTATGCTACAGCGACAATATTTTTAGCGACAATTTTCGAACCTATATGTTACCTTTTTTATATTAATACATCGTGTATAATAATCGTGCCATTGTTTGAAAGAGCCATCTACCTTATTTTTACGAGATTTTGGTGTCCCGGTGGCGCAACAACAATATTTTTCGATAAAATTGATTTTATATGTATATCTTTCTAATTAATATATTTAATTCATATTTGAAATATCACAGACCGTCTGTTCTGAATAATTACAACTTCACAATAAGAATGTGTTCTCCTAATAATCTTTATATTATTACCTGAATAAGCGTAACCTTGTCTATGACGTAACTCATGACTTTTGTGTAGCCATGGGTTATTTAGAAAAATTGCGAATCACTTGTAACAACTTCACGTGCCTACCGGTTGGCACATTGTCAGTACATATGTATTGTTTGAATGTATGTTGGTTTAATTTTCATATTAATAGTACTGAACTCGATATTGTTTTAATAAAGCTGTGTTGGCATCTGTACGTCTGCGATTTTCCGTATTTTTCAAATAATTTATGCTTAATTCTGTCATCTTCGAAAGAAATTAATCCTCACTGAAAACTGCATGGCATAGTATTTCTAGATATTTGTTTTACTCGACAGACTAAAAGTTTTGTTTTCATAGAATATTCCAGCCTATGATTCTAACTTCATTCCATATTTCGGTGTTTGCGTTCGTAAAATTTATCGGTTACACTTTATTATCTGTTAAGCGAGCAAATTTTCATACCAGTACTAAATTATCAGTAAGATTACCAGTAATAAATTAAGTATTCAAATAAAATTATTTTTGTTATGAGTTTCGGCTACGCTAATTTGAAAAACTTGTTATTTAAATAAATGTTTTTAAATCCGTTGACCGAAAAAAAATCGTGCACAATATTTTTAGCAAACTCTAAAGCGGTGTATGATACAGAGCAACAAAAAAATTTGCATTTTTTAAAGTAATTCTAAATTTAAATTGATAGAATTGTTCTCAAAATTATAAAAATAATAATTTGATATGTAGTTGTACACTTAGTTAGCATTGTCGGTTTTAACCTATGTTTTTGTCTACTGCACATCACAGGAAAACAAGAAAAATTACAAGAAAAGTTAAACGTAAAATTAAACAAGAATTTAAATGAATAATAAATTTCAGACTAGTCCATAAAATGTGTTGATTTTTCTATACCTTTACATCCATTTCATTTTAGATGATCTTCTATTTATAATTGATTTATTTTAAAGATGAATATAATATGTTATGTTTTTATTTATTATCTTTGTTTTATTAACCACTAAAATGAGTTTAAATACATCTACCGGTTTCAAAAAATACCATTTTCTTCTTCAGGATAACCATAACTAACTAAAACATATATTGTTTCTTTGACAGAATATATTTAAAAAAAATCTATTTTAAAAAAAAAAAAATTTATATAATTTTGCATATAAACGGTGATGGTCACAAATTAAATAATTTGGAATCGTTGGAGATAAATAAAGCGTGTAAAACTAATCAAAAAATTATAAACAACCAACTAAATTTAACTACGAGTCCCATTCTAAAATTTTTTCCTAAAAATTATTCGAGTAAATTTGTATTAAGTAACAATTTGAGTTAGGTATTAAAAAAAAAAAAAATTTTTTTTTTTTTTAAAAATAGATTTTTTTAAAATAGATTCTGTCAAAGAAACAATATATGTTTTAGTTAGTTATGACATCCTGAAGAAGAAAATGGTATTTTTCGAAACCGGTAGATGTATTTAAACTCATTTTAGTGGTTAATAAAACAAAGATAATAAATAAAAATATGAATCTTAACCACAAAGATAACATTGCTGATTTTAAAAGTATGTTATGTATCTCTCTTCTCCAGTTTGATGCATTACTAGTTAGGTATTATATTATGCGGACTTTCATATTCAAAGTAAAATTTAATTTTGAAGCTTGCTCATTTCTCCATTTCAGGAAGATGGCCCTAATCCTGAGATCCTCCAGAAAGTGACTATTCCTATCGTTAATCAAAGAGAATGTAATTACGCATACAGTACTGTGAACAAATTCGTCACTTCCGCGATGATCTGCGCTGGTCTTATGGGTGTGGGAGGAAAGGACACGTGTAAGGGAGATTCCGGTGGCCCTCTAGTGGCGGGTGGAGTTCTGGTTGGAATCACATCCTGGGGACAAGGCTGCGCTCATCCTAACTACCCAGGAGTGTACACTCGTGTCTCAGCCATCAGTAACTGGATCTCTTATCAACTATTGTAATTCGACACACGACAACAATTACTTTATTTCACAATATTACATTAACTGATACTATTAGCGAGTGTAATACTATGTTTGAACTATTGTTACTCTTATATTAAGGTTGTAAACTATCACAATAAATAATATGTTTAATTTGTATGTTTATTTTGTATATTTCTCTAGGAAGCCGAATCCACGAAAGGATTTCAAAATGCTTACAAAACCTGTATAGATAATGTTCCCTCTAATTTTCGGATTTGTTTGCTTGCAATTTTTTTTTGCTCATTGTTATATTTGTGGGTAAGGGGAGAAATAGAGGAAAATATCACCCTAAGGCTGTTTATTTTATTTGTGTATATACAAATTGTGATAAATATACTGTTTCGATGGAGTATTCTTTAAAAACTACCGACCGCTAATGCAAACTCTATCGTCGAAGCCTATGACGTCATCGCAATACATGTTGACATATACTCCATAATAATAAAACCACATTTAACATCTCGCTATAAAAATTGTTGTAAATGAAGCATTATCCCTGACGGATGACTGCGCCGCCGCCTAATTATCATTTCAATCTGAAACGATCGCCTGGCTCCGCTTCCGAAGGACTCTCTCGGGTCAATCGACCGCCTTTCGCTACATACTCCTCAAAGATATTGTGAATTATAATAACTATTCAATATATGTTTGTAATCTTCCAAATAATTGAAAAAATATTAATAATCATTTTACATTGAGGTCTTGTAACAAGTCCAAAATCTATGAATTACTCTTCTTAAGTTACTTTTAGAAATAAATTTAACGTCGGCCTTCGTCAATATAAAGCTCTTTATCTTTCGTATTCTAATTTTGGCATATATTTATCTAGTTTTCACTACATTAGCTTCCTTGATGTTGTCTTGATTTTTCTAGCATATTATATTATTACGATTATAAACCATAGCAGTTATTTAATTACACAAGTCCTGATCAGACTTCTCGTAATATAATTATTTCCTACAATGGCTAATTACGTGTTGATATCATGCATCAGAAACTAATATAATTTTCATAAAATAAATGGACTAATATATTTTATTTAGGAGAACACATTCTTATTGTGAAGTTGTAATTATTCAGAACATAGGTCTGTGATATTTTAAATATGAATTAAATATATTAATTAGAAAGATATACATATAAAATCAATTTTTGATATTAATACATTTAATCGTTCCATCATTTGACAGAGCCATCTACCTTATTTTTAAAGAATCTCATTAATCAAATGATAATAATAATAAAAATTAATTTAAAAATCAGATTAAATGTATTAATATCAAAAAGGTAACATATACATAAAGGTCGCTAAAAATATTGTCGCTGTAGCTTAGTTGGATAAAACACCTTCCCCGGTTAGGAAAGAGATCCAGGTTCGAATCCCGGTGGCGCAGCAACAATATTTTTCAATAAAATTGATTTTATATGTATATCTTTATAAATAATATATTTAATTCATATTTTAATATATTTTAATTAGTAAGCCACTACCGGGTTTGATTATATAAGTGTGTATTCTCAAAGGTCATCCCTGTCCATAATGTAAAGACCGCCTTTCAGGTATAAATAAATATCGTAACAAAATTTTTCTTGACGCATGTTTCGTATGTAAAAGAATAAATAAATAAAAGAATCAAGATAATATCCCAGATTAATATTTATAGAATTTTCTTATATAAGACTGGTGACGTCTCCTATCTGTGCAAATCTTACAGTATGTCAAATAACGGCAGGACAATCCTTCATGTATAGTGTCCTCTGTGGTCTTTTATATGTAGAATTGTTTAATAAATTTTATTACCTGGCAATGCCCGATTCTCATTCTAGAGATATTTGTTAATGTTTAGGAGAACACATATAGGGTCGAAAATTGTCGCTAAAAATAATGTCGCTGTAGCTTAGTTGGATAAAGCACCTTCCCCGGTTAGGATAGAGATCCAGGTTCGAATCCCGGTGGCGCAACAACAATATTTTTTGATAAAATTGATTTTATATGTATATCTTTATAATTAATATATTTAATTCATATTTACAAATATTACTGAATTTAATAAACGTTAATATACTAAAAATCATACAATGAAGTAAACTTCTGGATCCGGCACTGACCAGTGCGTAGAATCAGTATGGTCGTGATACTGGCATGATGCTGATTACCGACGTCCTTGATCATCCTCGGAATTCGATATTGATAGCACCTCCCATGTGGCCATGGGATCATTCAATGGGCTGCATCGCGGTCATCCATTTGTCGTCCATCTCCGCACGAATTGCGTCTCCCAAAGACATCTCTGCATTTTAACCTCATAATATCAACATACGCCTCTCGTTCCATCACGTGGTCATCGTTGTGGGTTTCATTCCAATTAAAAAGAAGGACATTGATAGAATACCTCAATCAAAGCTCAGAATAGGCAGAGGGACTCACGGTATCATCCCATTGCGTACCACAATCTTGTGACAATAATGCCCTAGCAGCATGGAAGGGGACCTCCAGGGGTCCTGGAATGCGGAAATTACTCATGATGCAACTGACAATTATTCAAACTAAAGACAGGGCATACAAATCTAAATATCTAAAGTTAGAGTACGACCAGTCTAAGTTTGCGCTTTAAAACATCTACTCAGAAAAGCATTTGTGCAAGGGGTGTGGCGTAATTCAGTGTGTCTCTAATCAGCTCTCATTTTAATTAGTCACCCCTTGTCCTTCAAGGAGTTTGTGTGCTCTGGACATTTCCGATTGATTTTTAGTGTAGGTACACTCAACCTAATCGAGAGTTACGGAATTTTTAATATTTACGCGGATGAGCAGTACGAGAGCAAGCGCGTGAAATATTATTAAACGTCCAGAGTTAAACGTAGAGATCCAGGTTCGAATGCCGGTGGCGCAACAACAATATTTTTCGATAAAATTAATTTTATATGTATATCTTTATAATTAATATATTTAATTCATATTTAAAATATCACAGACCTATGTTCTGAATAATTACAACTTCACATATGCAAAACCTGAAATCATTATCCTTTCTTTAATGATCTAGAATGTTTCAAGTCTAACGCTCAGAGCGATTTTAGTGTTTTTTGACCGCTATGTAAACGTTTCTGTGGGATAGCTGAGAGTACATTATTTAAGTTGGTAGTCGGGTTTCAGGTGTCCAACCCATGAAATTGTCGCTGAACGATAAGTTATAGTATAACCCTACTTATGCGTAGGGTGTATCTAAATTTCCCATAGTTGAGGAGGTGAATGTAATTTATATTTTACTCAATCATTAATTATTCTCATTCATGATGTGAGTAATTTATACACAACCTGGAGCCATATATTAAAGGAAAAAGCTTCTACTTTCGAATGGCAGTATATTATTACCTTAATACAGATTAATTAAAAACGTTTTTTAAAATAATGTATTATATTTTTAATTTAATGCAATGCATAAAATTCAATATGTAACAAATATTAAAAATTGTTATCTCATCCGGGGACATAAATCAACGAGAACACCTGTAAATTATGTCAATGTTGATAGTTTCCAATATAAAGGGCGTGCTCCCCCGTCCACTGTAGTACTAACATGCTTCGTCTTGTTCTGATCGCAACTCTCCTGGTGGCCGCATACGGTAAATATTATTTTATAATTTTGTCCATATTTTTTTTTAAATTTACATGTATAATAACATATAATAAATTAATTCACATCATTTTAGCGATTAGTACAATAATTTCATTTACATTGCTTTATATAAATACTGTGTATAACAGCACAATTTTTACAATTTGACATTCAGTGCGTGTCATGCGCAGGGCCAAATCGACAACAATGAAGATAAGATTATAAAATTAAATACATATTAAAATACTAAATAAATGTATTAATGTTGTTGCGCTACCGGGATTCGAACGTGGATCGCTTTTGCAATCCGAGCAAGGTGCATTACAAATTTTTGAACATTTAAAATATAAAATACTGTCGCTGTAGCATAGTTGGTAATGCACCTTCCCCAGATTGTAAAAGTGATTCAGGTTCGAATCCCAACAATATTTTTCGATAAAATTGATTTTGTATGTATATCTTTTTAATTAATACATTTAATTAGTATTTAAGGCAACACAGACCAATGTTCTGAAAAATAACAACTTCATAATAAGAATGCATTCTCTTTAATAATAAATACATATTGTTTTCTATTTAATTTTTTATACGCAATATTGTGACTTATATACCTGTTGAAACCTAGTATATTTGTGTTGAAACGTGATATATTACGGAAGTGAAATCATTTGCCAATAGATGTATCCGAGACACAGTGACATGTGTAGTAGTAACTGGCCAAATGGCAACAATAAAATATTGAGTAATGCCATGTGCAGCTACTAGGTACTCGCGGATTGATTAATTGCATTATCAATATAATATTAAACATTATTATTATATTGTTTTTATATTAGTATTTAATATTATTTAACATTAAATACTGTCTATTCGGAGTTATGTATCGCCGTCAACTAACCTTTAACAAAGACGTCAATAAAAACATATTTTGTTTACTCAAAAATAATCCTTATGCAATAAAGTAATTTTATCAGATTTGATGTAGGTACATGAGCGTTTCAAAATGTGCTCAAAGTCGTATTAAAGTTGTTATTAAGAAATCAAATAATTGATTCCTTTAATAAATTATTATATTGCATTTTTACACGTAGGTATATGTCGCTGTCAAAACTTAAAAAATACAAATAAATATATGTGAAGATCTAAATATGTCTTCAGATAAAACGAAACCTTTGTCCATTATACATTTTTATTTAAATGAAATTTATGGCAGTTAAAATTGTCATTACGGAACTATTTAAAGTCTTTAAGTTTGTTACATGAATTTAATTCTTTATTGTCTTAAAACTTGTGCTTTTATATCTCAAGGGAAGGTGGTTCCGGCCTGGCTGCCTCCCGCGGGTGGGAAGATTGTGGGAGGCGAAGATGCTGAGATCGAAGACGTGCCATACCAGGCTGGCCTTCTATACTATGAATCGTTCTACTGCGGAGCCTCTATTCTTTCTGAGACCGTAGTTATTACTGCAGCGCATTGTGTCAAAGAGTCAGTTACATTATTTAAAATAATTTTAATTCAAACCTATTAATTTTGTTATCACAAAATGTCGCGAATCATACAAGACATTTTTGTAAATGAGAATGTATTTGTTTGGTTTATTTACTTTATATACGCTTTTTCGATTTTATTAAAACAAAACCAGTAGATAACAATAGAACTCCAGTGTAAAGACTATTTGATTTAATGGATAAATAAAATATGTATTATAATAATGGATCAATAGAATTTGATTAGATTTAAGATGTTTTAATGGTAATAAATGCTTATTATAACTTTACAGAGATCCATCGAAATACCAAGTTTTGGTTGGAACTAACACTGTTGACCATCTCAAGTACAATAAGGGTCAGGTTGTTGGCGTTAGCAAGGTGGTGATTCATCCAAACTATACCTATCTTGATTATGACGCCGCAGTGTTGTTCCTGTCATCTCCCTTGAAACTCGGACACACTGTAAAACCAATCGCTCTGCCGAATCAGGACCAAGAGACAGCTGACGATACTCCAGCGGTGACTTCTGGATGGGGTCTTTTATACGTATGTTAATTTCACACTCTATGACTCGGAATGAAATTATTTGCTAGAGTTACTACCCCAATGGAACCGCGATTCATTCGATAATTTCTGGAGAAACGTAAAATAGTATGGGTTTACATAACTTATTTACTTTCAAAAATACAGTACACATATAAAGAAGATTTTTATTTTTAAACTGCAACATTCAACGCATAGACGGATTAACAAAAAAACTATAATACATCAGTTGAGAAATGGATCTAATAATTTATTTATTGCACAACGTATCTACAACAAGTACACAAAATATGCTAATCAATATATATAATAATTATACCGCTTATATATATTAAACTTATTAGATAAAATTAAACGCAATTCAAAGTTATGCAATAAAAAAACATTTTTTAAATTTTTATACACATAAATCTTTATTTTCAGAAGAACTTCTGATAATGATTTATTTATTTTTAAGATTAATCTAATATGTCATCTTCCTCCCTTCTGGAGGTTGACGCGTTCGTTACTCATCAGGATGTACATATACTGAGTAAACCGAATTTCATATTCAATCTATATTTTAATTTGGAGTTTGCTGAGGTACGTCTAAACTCCATAAATATTATTTTTCAAATTCAAGCCGGTGGACACGGAGTTTCGATGTAATATTTCATATCGACTTTCATATTCAATCTAAAATTACACATCTGAACTAGAATGAATATTTTTCAATTTCAGGAAAATGGCCCGGTTTCTAAGATCCTCCAGAAAGTAACCATCCCCATTGTTAATCAAGAATTATGCAAGACAGCTTACGAAGCCCAAGGCATGTCCGTCACTCCTCGAATGATATGCGCTGGTATCGTGGGGTCGGGTGGAAAGGACGCGTGTAACGGAGACTCCGGTGGCCCCCTGGTGGCGGATGGAATTTTGGTTGGAATCACATCCTGGGGAATAGGCTGCGCTCGTCCTGACTTCCCAGGAGTGTGGACTCGTGTCTCAGCCATCAGTAACTGGATCACTGAACAACTATTGTAATTCGACACACGAGAACTATTACTTTATTTCACAATATTACATTAACTGATACTATTAGCGAGTGTTATACTATATTTGAACCATTGTTACCTTTATATAAAGGTTGTAAACTATCACAATAAATAATGTGTTTAATGTATATGTTTGTTTTATATATTTCTCTGGGAAGAATGCCGAATCAACGACAAGATTTCAAAATGTCTACAGAAGCATGTGTAGATAATGTTCCCTCTAATTTTTGGATCTTTTTTCATGCATTTTTATTTTTGCTTTTTGTTGTATTTGTAGGCATGGGGAGAAATAGAGAAAAATATCACCCTACGGTTATTTATTTGATTTATGTATATACAAGTTGTGATAAATATGCTGTTCCGATAGAGTATTCTCTAAGATATTATCGACCCCTAATGCAAACTCTATCGTCGAAACCGACTAGCCGAAACTAACTCGCGAAAAATCTCGCAAGTTCATGATCAAGTGTTTAGGAGCACATCTAAAAAAATCAGCTAGATGTGGAGACAAGGAAAATAGGTACCGTACGAGTTAAGTGAAGAGAGTTTAAGTGATCGAATAAACGCGTGCACAGAGCTATTGGAATTAAATTCAAAAAACCCTTTTCTACAACACCATACGTTACCCACCATATTTACCGAACATTGCTCCATCCGATTATCATTTGTTCCGGTCAATGCAACACTTTTTGAATGATAAAGAATATAGAAGTTATGACGACATATCTAAGTATTTTGCCTCAAAACCAGCAAGAATTTTACGAAGGAGAGATTAAAAAATTGATAGATAAGTGGAAACAGGTCATGTCAAATGAGTGAAATTATATTTTGGACTAAGTTTAGAATAATACATATTTTAATCATATCAAATTGTTTCATGTAAAAAACGACATTGTTTTCCGGATCACTTATTATATTAGGTGATTCTATATCCGCACGTTTTATTCGATAAAAGCACTTTTTCACCGAATACATTACCTTTGACACCTTTTTGAGAGATGCTTCAATTATAATTATCAAAGCCAAACATAACGTAGCTCTCCGCACTGTGCAGCGAACAATCGATTTCACTATCACAGGCTTCAACAAAGTATACTGCAAAAAAAAATTACAGCATCTTGTAAATCATCAGCCGTGCTTTAGATACATTTTTGAGGAATCCAGTATTCTTGTGTTAAGCATGTTCGAGATTTTTAATTAAAGATTAAAAATGGCTAATTATTCAAAATTACTAATAGTTTTTGGATCAATGTCTCAGTTCACTAAATGTAAGAATGCTATTTAAATTCCTCGTTAACTTTTACTTTTTGTGACAAATGACATTAATAATTAGAAAAGTCACCAACGATGTATTTTTATACTGAAACAAACGATGCAGTAGCATTTTTTTAAATAAATCTAGCATAATATTATTTTCAGTCACCTGTAGGTAGAAAGAGTACATGAGACTCGGCTCGTATTGGAGCTCTATAACTCCCGGTCCTGGGTCGCCCTCATAGCTGACTGCACTGCAATCCACCGCAGTGGCACTCTTCATCTCTTCTTCCTCTTAAAGTTGTACCCACGATAATCTACTTATCTAGGCAGTCAAATAGACTCATAATGTGGCCAAGGAAATGGAAAAAAACGTTTGTTCGTTTGCGGCTGTGGAATAAATAAGTTAAACAACAATTGAATGAAAGACGGTGAAAAGCATGAAGAATAGGTATTGTACAAAACAAACTATGGATGTCTGACTGTCTAGAAGACTAGTATTAACATTATTAATCTTTATCTAAGGAAAACCGGGCAGTCCTGTCAGACCGCTCGCGAACGCGGCAGGCGAATCGGTATTGTAAAAATTTAATATGTAATAATGAAACATTGTCAATTTGGTAGTAACTTGAGTATTTGGATTTGAATGCCCTGTCTTTAGTTAAAATAACTGTCGTTTGCATCATGAATTATTTCTGCATTCCAGGACCCCTGGAGGTCCCTTCTATGCTGGTAGCGTATTATTGTGATAATATTATGGAATGCTATGGGATGATATCGTGAGTCCCTTTGCCTATTTTGAGCTTCGGTTGAGGTATTCCATCCTTGTCCTTATTTTTAATCGGAATGAAACGGACGACGATGACCACGTGACGAACGAGAGGCGTATGGTGACATTATGAAGTTAAAATGCGATGTGTCTTTGGGAGATGCAATGGACGTTCGGCGGGGATACCGGACAGATGGATGACCGTGATGCAGCTCATTAAATGATCATATGGCCATAAGGGAGGTGCAACCAATGCCAGATTCCAAGGGTGGTCAAGGACGTCGGTAATCAGCATCATGCCAGTATCATCACCGTACTGATTCTACGCACTGGTCATTGTCGGATCCATTGTATGATTTAGTATATTAAAGTTTTTTAAATTCAGTAATATTTATCATATGCAAAACCTAAAATCTTTATCCTTTCTTTAATGATGATCAGAATGTTTTACGTCTAACGCTCAGAGCGATTATCTTTTTTTTGTAATGTCAATAATTTTTCCGTGCTCAGTTAAACTCCCTACTGTTAATAATATAATATCTTGGTGCAACCCAACTTATTTTAATATTCAGTTCAACATCCCCCAAATTATATTAAATGATCTGTATGATTTTTATTAATCCAAAATGGTAAGCCGAGCATTGAACCAAAGTAACGGACTCACATTTCGGACTCGTGCACCTCCACTGGCTAGACGATGAGTGTGTGCGGGACGTAGGTCCTCAAGGCCACACTGTTCTTTATGATTGTGGGCCTTGAGGTAATTTAAGGGTCCAATGCACAAGTTCTGGGGCATCTTAAGCAGAGAAAGACAGCGGCTGCGGGGTGACTTCCGCGTTTAGTTTGGTGTTTTTCTTTGCGTTTTATCCTTCTGTTTTCAGCATTCTGTCGACGTTCTACTTAGTACTAAGTGTCAGGCGCCTCTGTGAAGCATTGCTCTCTAATTAGACCTATCTTCTGCAACTGATTTGGCTCTTAATATTTATTTTTTCTAGATTTGCATTCAGGGAGTCGCTATAGTGTTTTTTGACATTACATTATTTAAATTGGCAGTCGGGTTTCAGGTGTCAAACCCATGAAATTGTCGCTGAACCATAAGTTATAGTATCACCCTACTTATGCGTAGGGTGTATCTAAATTTTCCATTGTTGAGGAGGTGAATGTAATTTATATTTTACTTAAACATTTATCATTTTCATTCATGGTGTGAGTAGTTTATACACAACCTAGAGCCATCTTTTAAAGGAAAAAGGTTCCGTTTTAGAATGGCAGTAAATTATTACCCTAATGCAGATTATTTAAAAACGTTGTTTAAAATAATGTATTATATTTTAAATTTAATGTAAAGCATAGAATTCAATATGCAACAAATATTAAAAATTGTTATCTCATCCGGGGTCATAAATCAACGAGAACACCTGTAAATTATGTCAATGTCAATGATGGTTTCCAATATAAATGCCATGCTCCCTCGTCCACTATAGCACTAACATGCTTCGTCTTGTTCTGATCGCAACTTTCCTGGTGGCCGCATACGGTAAATATTATTTTATAATTTTGTCCATAATTTTTTTTTAAATTTACATGTATAATAACATATAATAAATTAATTCACATCTTCTTAGCGATTAGTACAATAATTTCATTTTCATTGCTTGATATAAATACTATGTATAACAGCACAATTTTTACAATTTGACATTCAGTGCGTGTCATGCGCAGGGCCAAATCGACAACAATAAAGATAAGATTATAAAATTAAATACATATTAAAATACTAAATAAATGTATTAATTATAAAGATTTAGATATAAATTTAATTTTATTAAAAAATATTGTTATTGCGCTTCCGGGATTCGAACCTGGATCTCTTTTCCAATTCGGGGAAGGTGCATTACTAATTTTCAAACATATCGGTTCGAAAATTTATCTTTAAAATACCATCGCTGTAGCATACTTGGTAATGCACCCGGATTGGAAAAGAAGATCCAGGATCGGATCCAGGTAGCGCAACAACAATATTTTTCGATTAAATTTATTATATATGTATATCTTTATAATTAATACATTTAATTGGTATTTAAGGGATCACAGACCTATGTTCTGAATAATTTCAACTTCACAATAAGAATGTGTTTTCCTTAATAATAAATGCATATTGTTTTCTATTTAATTTTTTAAACGCAATGTTTATACGATTGTGACTTAAATATCTGTTGAAACCTAGTAAATTTGTATTGAATATATATATTACGGAAGTGAAATCATTTGCCAATAGATGCATCCGAGAAAC
Source organism: Eubasilissa splendida (assembly GCA_031772225.1). Classification (NCBI taxonomy): domain Eukaryota; kingdom Metazoa; phylum Arthropoda; class Insecta; order Trichoptera; family Phryganeidae; genus Eubasilissa; species Eubasilissa splendida. Next base: position 2,370,501 of record CM062851.1, read on the forward strand.
AGTGACGTGTGTGGTAGTTACTGGCCAATGGCAACAGTAAAATAGTGAGTGGTGGCGTGTATAGCTAGGTACTCGCGGATTGATTAATTGCAGGAATCCAGAACAGTCGAATAAAAAGGTCGTTTATTGCTCGCATGTATGACAGTGCGCGAGATTTTAATAATTCTTATAGTACATTGTTGTCACAAAATACGACATTTATGATACGAATAATATTAATGTCACATTTCCAATTTGGCTACCCTGTGGTACACCGATGGTAACATTAAAAGTACATCATTCAATAGATGTATTTTTATAAAACAATGGTCCAATTAATAAAGTATTTTTGATCCTTTGATCTCAAGCGGATGATAATTTATATGACACTTTTTCGAGGGCTTTGCTAAAAATATATATTTTTTAATATTTGTTGGAATAATAAATAATTTTTGAATGAATCAAGTGAATAATAATTTATATGGTACTTTGGCGAAGGCTTTGCTAAAATCAATATAAACACTGTCTATTCGGAATTATGTATCGCCGTCAACTTACCTTTAACAAAGACGTCCTTATTATCTGGAGAAAGTGTAATAAATTCGGTGCAAGCCCAGAGACGCGACTAATTTTTGGAACAAGTTTTACGTTAATGTATAATTTGGTACCTACTTCACTTCATTGCTTTTTCTTAAGATTGGTCAGACTTCTATATTGATGGAAATACCCCCATTGATAAGGATTCATTAAAAATATTTATTAGTCGAAGCCACAGGCCACACCAAATTTCGTTTTCTATAAAGGTATGGGGATTATTTTCTGAATCATCAAATTTATTCGAGTTTAGCAATGTACTTCAGTTGGATAGATTAATTGTTTATACTGGTTGTCTGCCATTTATTTATTATATTAGCGATTTATTTTGTGTTTGTATTTATTAAAATTGTATATCTACGCAATCTATTTCAGATTTATATGTATGGTTTGTTGAGATTGTTATTCATTTAAACAATCTCAATAGTTTTGGTGTGATTATTTATCCAATTATTAAACAAATTTTATAAAAAAATATATATTTTATGAAAAAAATGTATTTTTGGCCTTGTTGAACTTTTTGTGGATATTTAAGACATTGCTTGCTAATATATAATATATATACTACCCAATAAAAACATATTTTGTCAACTTAAAACTAATCCTTATGTAATAACGTAATTTTATCAGATTTGATGTACATAGGTACATACGCGTTTCAAAATGTTTTCACAGTTGTTTTAAAGTTATTATTAAGAAATCTAATAATTTATTTTTTACAAAATTAATTTATTCCATTTTTAAACGTAGGTATATGTCGCCCTTAAAACCTACAAAATACAAATAAATGGATGTGAAGATTTAACCCGATGTCTTCAGATAAAACGAAACCTGTGTCCGTTGTACATTTTTATCTAAATTCAATTTAAGGCTGTTAAAATTTCATCACGGAACTATTTAAAGCCATTAAATTTATCACATTAATTTAATACTTTATTGGCTTAAAACTTGTGCTTTTATATCTAAAGGGAAGGTGGTTCCGGCCTGGCTGCCTCCCGCGGGTGGGAAGATTGTGGGAGGCGAAGATGCTGAGATCGAAGACGTGCCATACCAGGCTGGCCTTCTAAGTGTTGGCTATTTCATATGCGGAGGCTCCATTATTTCCGAGACCGTAGTTCTTACTGCTGCGCATTGTACCACAATGTCAGTTATTACTTTATTTAAAATTGATTTAATTCAAACTATTAATTCTATTCAACCCTTCGTTGTCACTAAATATCGCGAATCACAGAAGACATTTCTGTAAATAAAAATGTATTTGCTTGGTTTATTTATTTTATATACGCTTACTTCGATTTTATTAAATTGATTACAATACAAATCTTGTATAAAGACTACTTGATTTAATGGTAAATAAATTATGTATTATAATAATGGATCAATAGAATTTGATTAGATTTAAGATGGTTTAATGTTGTACATGCTTATTATAACTTTGCAGGAGTGCGTCGAGTTATCAAGTTTTTGTTGGAACTAACACTATTTACAAACCCGAAGACAATAAGGGTCAAATTGTTGGCGTTAGGAAGGTGGTGATCCATCCAAATTATAGGTTTCCTGATTACGACGCCGCGGTGTTAGTCCTGTCGTCTCCCTTGATACTCGGACCCATTGCAAAAGCAGTCGCTCTTCCAAATCAGAACCAGGAGATAGCTGACGATACTTCAGCAGTCACTTCTGGATGGGGTGCTTTAAACGTATGTTATTTTTCAATTTCATTTGATAGAGTCTGGGGTTAACATAAAATGGTATACATTTCCATGATACAGAACACATTTAAAGAAGGTTTTTTTTTTTATACTATTTTATTCAATGCACAGATGAAATTACAAAAAATTATAATATATCTGTTGCGTAAAAGCATAGATGCCGAAAAAAACAGGATATTCGGAAGGAAGTTCCACAATCCCAATCTTCTGGCACCTCCAAGATGGACTGTAACTTTAGGTTTTGTTACACTATCACCGTTCAGAGAGTTCTTCAGATTGCACAGGACAGACACTTAGACACACGTCTCACTCGTTTGTTATACTGCGAAATTTACTTGTTACCGCACCGGTTCAGGGTCGCTGATCGACTGACACGGCGGCGGGTGAGGAAGGGAGGGGAGGTGGAAGGCACAGTACATTATCTTCGTTCAAGCAAACAATCTAATGGTTTATTTATTGCACAGCGTGTCTACAATAAGTACTCAATATAAAATTCATGAAACGTGTTAATACTTTTATACACATTCCTCATTCTTTTCAGAAGATCTTCTGACAATGATTTATTTATTTTATAGTTAAATCTAATATGTCATATTTCTCCTTACTGGAGTTTCCCTACTCATCAGGGTTTACACATACTGAGTACACCGAATTTTTATATTTTTATTTTGAGTTTGCTGAGGTACGTCTAAACTATAGAAATGTTATTTTTCAAATTCAAGCCGGTGGACACGGGTTTAGATGTAATATTTTATACAGACTTTCATATTCAATCTAAAATTACACATCTGAATTAGAATGATTATTTTTCAATTTCAGGAAGCTGGCCAAGGTTCTCAGATCCTCCAGAAAGTGACCATCCCCATCGTTAATCAAAAAATATGCGAGACAGCTTACGACAACCTGGTCACTCCTCGAATGATATGCGCTGGTCTCATGGGGGTGGGAGGAAAAGACGCGTGTCAGGGAGACTCCGGTGGCCCCCTGGTGGCGGATGGAATTTTGGTTGGAATCACATCCTGGGGGAAAGGCTGCGCTCGTCCTGACTACCCAGGAGTGTGGACTCGTGTCTCAGCCATCAGTAACTGGATCACTGAACAACTATTGTAATTCGACACACGAGGACTATTACTTTATTTTACAACATTACATTAACTGATACTATTAGCGAGTGTAATACTATATTTGAACCATTGTTACCTTTATATAAAGGTTGTAAACTATCACAATAAATAATGTGTTTAATGTATATGTTTGTTTTATTTATTTCTCTGGGAAGAATGCCGAATCAACGACAAGATTTCAAAATGTCTACAAAAGCATGTGTAGATAATGTTCCCTCTAATTTTTGGATCTTTTTTAATGCATTTTTATTTTTGCATTTTGTTGTATTTGTAGGCATGGGGAGAAATAGAGAAAAATATCACCCTAAGGTTATTTATTTGATTTATGTATATACAAATTGTGATAAATATGCTGTTCCGATAGAGTATTCTTACACATTAGAGTACACTGGTCTTGTGGGGGTGGGAAGAAAAGACTCGTGTCAGGGAGACTCCGGTGGCCTCCTAGTTGCGAATGGAATTTTGGTTGGAATCACATCCTGGGGGAAAGGCTGCGCTCGTCCTAACTACCCAGGAGTGTGGACTCGTGTCTCAGCCATCAGTAACTGGATCACTGAACAACTATTGTAATTTGACACACGAGAACTAATAATTTATTTCACAATATTATAATATCTAAGCTATTTTGCGAGCTTGAGTAAGTTCGAACCATTGCATACATACATCACAATACAAAATGTATTAAATTTGTACGTTTGTTTTATATATTTCCTTAGGAAGAAGCCGAATCTACGATAAGATTTCAAAATGCCAACATAACCATTTTTATATATTTTTTTTATTAACTACTTAATTGAGTTTAAATACATCTACCGGTTTCGAAAAACACCATTTTCTTCTTCAGGATATCATAACTAACTAAAACATATATTATTGTTTTGTTACCAGAATCTATTTTAAAAAAATTAAAAAAAACAATTATTTAAAAAATTTAATTTAGTACCTAACTCAAATTGTTACTTAATACAAATTTACTAGAATAATTTTTAGGAAAAAAATTTAGAATGGGACTCGTAGATAAATTTAGTTGGTTGTTTATAATTAAACAATTAATTAATAAAACAAAGATAATAAATAAAAATATGAATTTTAACCACAAAGTTAATATTGCTAATTTTAAAAGTATAAATATGGCGAGTACGGCTAATAAAGCAAAACCATACAAAAAACTTACAATTAAATATAGAATTGTGTCTTTAAATATATATTTTATCAAAATTGTTTAAAAAATAAAGTTATACCTAAATATATATGTGGAATGCTTAATTCAAATTTATTTCTGTTATTAAAACTAAACAAGCGTAGCTAAAAGAAGATATAAAAAGTTCATTTTTAAAATCGTAATAAAATCAAATTAAAATTACTAAAATTATTACATACAGAATTAGTACATGAACTTCACGCCATATAATGGGATTTATTTGATGATAAAGTTCGAGAATTTGCATCTAAAAAAGCCTTTAAGAAAAGAGTGGCACTTGATAAAAAACTTAAAATACTATGTGATAATAAACCAATATTACTTAAAGAAAAAAATAATATTAATTTTGTAGTTTAAAAAATTTTTCATCTCTTGGTTTTCTTCCAGAAGAAATTAAATTTCTTCTGGAAGAAAATATAATAATACAATATAATAATAATAATATTGATAGTGTTTTTGAAAATTTGGCAGTAGATATTGAAAAGCATTATTCAAAAAACCAAAAACATTTCATTACAAAGTTACAGATTTTTTAAATAATCATCAAATCCCTATAATATCAATAAAGAATATTCAAGATATAATGCATGCCAAAAAAATACGAAAAACTTTAAATACAGAAAATTTAATCTTAACTAAAGCTGATAAAGGTCATACATTAATAGTGATGAATAAAGTTGATTACATTTCGAAAACTGAAAATTTCCTCAAAAGTGACCAGTTTAATATTATTTCAAAGGATCCAACTCAAAAATATCAAATGAATATTAAAAGTGCTTTAAAAGATTCCATTAGTGATATATTTACTGATAATACAGTATTATCAGATCTAATTTTAATGAATCCTAAACCTCCAAAACTGTATTCTGTATTAAAGCTTCATAACATTGATATTCCAATACGTCCGGTGGTTTCATACAGTAGTGCTCCAACTTTTAAATTATGTTCTTTTATTACAAAAACTATAAATAGACTTAATATTTTTAAACCAAAATACACTATAAAAAATTCGTTGCATATAATGGATATGTTAAAGGACATGGATCTTCCCAACAATGTTAAACTTGTTTCATTTGATATTGTTAATTTGTTTACTAATGTACCTATTAATGAAAGTAAAATTTTAATTTCTGATTTACTAAATTCATCTAATTTACTTAATAATTTGGTAAAAGATCTATGTCATTTGTTAAACCTTTATATGAACCAAAATTATTTTCAATTTAATAATATAATGTATAATCAAACAGAGGATCTTCCTATGGGAGCACCCACAAGTCCACTAATAGCAGATATTTTTGTAGATAATTTGGAGAGGAATATTTTTGATTGTGATTCTCCTTTGTTAAAAAAATGTTTAGTTGATGGATGAAATATTATGTATTTGGTCAGGTTCACAACGTCAACTAACTTCATTTTTAAATTTCATTAATTCATTTAATAATAAAATACAATTTACAATAGAAATGGAAAATAATTCGACCCTAAATATTTTGGATCCAACCAACTTTTACAGATACTATCATACACAATGACTCTAATCATCCATTATCACACAAACATTCAGGGTTCCACTCCATGATACATTGTTTAGTCAATATTCCTATGTCAACATCCAATTTCAATATTGAATTGAATACAATTAAAAAAATAGCAGTTAATAACGGGTATAATACAGGTTTGATAGACACTATTTTAAAAAATAAATTAAAAGAATATAATAATCAATTTTTATATAAATCACAGATAAAACATAATGATCATAATGATTATTGGCGTAGGATTTTATACATAAATAACTTTTCGAATCAAATATCTAAATACCTACCACGAAACATTAGACCGGCATTTTATACAAATAATAGTACAGGAAATTTACTCATAAATTCTAAAGACAAAGATGATAAATTTAACAATTCTGGTGTCCATAAACTTAGTTGCAAGGATTGTGCTGCATTTTATATTGATAAAACGGGTAGAAATTTTAATATAAGAGTAAGGGAGCATTTGAGATGTTTGAACAATAGTGGGTTTTCAGAATTTGCTAATCATTTGATAGAAAATGGTCATGATTTCGATAAAAAATTGGGATTGTCAATTTTGCTTATAAACGGTGTTGGTCACAAATTAAATAATTTGGAATCGTTGGAGATAAATAAAGCGTGTAAAACTAATCAAAAAATTATAAACAACCAACTAAATTTAACTACGAGTCCCATTCTAAAATTTTTTCCTAAAAATTATTCGAGTAAATTTGTATTAAGTAATGATTTGAGTTAGGTACTAAAAAAAAAAATTTTTTTTTTTTTTAAATAAATTTTTAAAATAGATTCTGTCAAAGAAACAATACATGTTTAAGTTAGTTATGACATCCTGAAGATGAAAATTGTATTTTTCGAAACCGGTAGATGTATTTAAACTCATTTTAGTGGTTAATAAAACAAAGATAATAAATAAAAATATGAATTTTAACCACAAAGTTAATATTGCTAATTTTAAAAGTATAACCATTTTTCATTGCGAAGAATATATCTGAAAAATGCAGATTTCTTTTTTATTTATTTATTATTTTTAAACATTGTAGTAGCTAAAAAAATAGCTATTACATATATTTTTTAAAATGCAGTTTCCAGTTAGGCATGTCTGTTTTAGGGCAAATTGGCAAACAAATAATATTTCACAAACCAAATAAACTAATATAACTCATTGAATACGAGACAAAACACAATTAAATACTAAGTTAAAGTACATACAAGGCAAGTAAACATAAAAATATATAAAATAAGAGATTAAAATACTGATGTGCAGTATAATATGTACAAATAGAATGTAAGAAAATACAACGTAAAGGAAAATTCAATAATTCACATTTTCAAAATTAAAAATCAATTAAATTTTAGAAGCGAATTCCGATCTACAAGATATAGAGATCAAATTAATATCCCAAAACTAAAATATACCGCAACTCAAAATCAATATATTTATCAAAGCATCCAATTTTTTAACAATCTCCCCATCACAATTAGAAAAATTACGGACTATCATAAATTTGTAACTGAAGTAAAAAAAATATGTACACAGACTAACTTAAATGTAAATTAACTCGTATACACTCCTTCTCTATACACGAGTCTTACTCTGATAGAAAAGAAACAAATGTTATAATATATATATCATATATACAACTCGTAATGTGAAGGTCCAAGAAATAGACTTTATAACAATTAATCTTTTATTACAATAAGCTACAATTTAGTACAAGATATATCACTAGTATATAGGCCGATAAACCGCAGATAAAAGAGGAGCGCGCACTCCTGCGCGCCGTCTTTATAGCCACACATACCCGCACCAGTGGTGCGGCACACATACACACACCATCCCACTATTCCAAGAACATAAAAATTATCAACATTTTTTTTTAAAATGAAATACAACCTAGGAAAATATTATATAATTAAATAAGAATGTCTTCTTTCAGTTTATATTTTAGGGTGTTCTCTGGGGTCTCTTTATTTATCATAATATTTACTAAGTCTTTACTGATTGTATGAATCATTCGATATGCGACTCATCTATCCACCTCTGTGGGACTCTTTCAGGTCTTCTTCTGCCTAAAGTTGTGCCCAGTTCCAAGTCCCTGCTGCGTACAAGAAAATCGGAACAGCAAGATTGTCAATCAATATAATTTAATTTGCTTGCTTGATTTCAATGTCTATATTCTCCCATGTTGGTTTAATAATTAAATATTTCTTAAGGTTATTTCTTGCCCACTGTCACCAGTAATTACCTCTTGAACTATTTCACATCCTAGCTGTTTAAACAGATTGTTGTGATGACAGATTTATTTCTGAATTCTATTTTCTGCAAAACGTAGTTCAACTAACGCATTTTCAGAAACAAGAGTTTTATTGAAGTCAACGTCCCACTTCACATTCGGGAAATTGTAGTCTCCTGTCAAATTACTCTAAAAGTTTTGTCAAGCTAGGTGCCATCCTTTATACGATTATCACGTCTAATGATAAAGAGAATATAATTCATATTTGTCGTCGGTAGCTAACTGTTATCTCGTCCAGGGGCATAAATTAATCAGAGGACACGTAAGATGTGTTCGTGGCTTCAAATATAAACAGCTTTTTCACCCATTCACAATAGCACAAACATGCTTCGCCTTGTTCTGATCGCATTTCTCCTGGAGGCCGCAAACGGTAAATATTGTTTTGTACGCATTAATTATTTTAAAAATAATTTAGTGTTCACTTCAAAAATAATTTTAAAAAATATATAAATTTTACTAAGATTTCATTTCGACTCTTTGAAAAAAATTCGTTGTATTATTTACGTAAATTTTCAAATTTTAACAGATACGCCTTAACTCATATTTTTAACTGCTTATTAATAATATTACAAGCTCGTGTATACAGTTTTTAAAAATACAAATAATGTATTAATAACAACAATTAATCACAAAAATTGCAAATAAATCTCAGCCGATGTCTGCAATCAAAGTGTAAATGTTGGCGTCGCTCGTAAATTTGATAATTTACCATCTTTTAAATTAATTTATTTTCTAGTCAAAATTGTTATCTGGGAACTAAAATGCTTTTTAATAAATTTATTGGAATGCAATTATTGTTGTCACAAGTGAAGTGTGCTTCTGTGTCTCAAGGGAAGCTGGTTCCGATGCGGATGCCTCCCGCGGGTGGAAAGATTGTGGGAGGCGAAGATGCCGAGATCGAAGACGTGCCTTACCAGGCTGGCCTTTTATACGGTAGAAAGTTCATATGCGGAGGCTCCATTCTTTCCGAGACCGTTGTCCTTAGTGCGGCGCATTGTGCTCTAGAGTCAGTAATCTACTTTTAAAAATTTATTTTATTTTAATATAATCTATTTAATCCTTAGTGCTTGGTTCAGATAAGTAATTTCTGTAAGCGAAAATGTATTTGCGTGGTCCATCCTTTTAACGCGTGTATGTCCGTTTGTATGAAAACAAAACTGGTGATTATCCAAAAACAATATAGTTACTGTATATTTACGATAATAGTAAAAATAAAAATAGTTGATGCCCGTGTAGATCAAGTTCTGCTAAATGGTATATTTTACTTTATTCAATTGTTGTTATTAAATAGAAAGTATTTATTATAGATGGGTTGGTTTTTAAAAGTTAGAAACTACTTTTAAGGCTTTTAGTTACAGACTAAAGTTTTAGTACCTGATAGATTTTTCCAACGATGTTATTTAATGTCGATCAATATGATTTAGCTAGCTAACTAATTTTCACCGTGGTGGTACGCAGAGAGGATAGAGCGTCACACTCTTCTGTCTTGACACATAGTTCTCGTCGCATCCACATTCATACATCTTCTCATACAAACTCGCCGATGATTGAGGCTTCTAACAGGACCATCTTCCAGTATCTCTGGTTTACCTGGTCGTTCCGAGTCTTCCGCGAACGTATTTTGATTCTGGTCCCATCAACGCTTGCGTCATATATCTTCCTTACTATTCTCTCCTCATTCATCTGTTCCATATGACCAAACTACATTAGTGAAATTTTCTTAATCTTACTCTCTATACTAAGTTACTGAAAGCAAAAGTATCTGTGCTCGGCAAATTCATGATATTTAGCACGATCTTTTGGGATTGAGCAAGGCTTCAGCTCGTAGTTTCAGTCTGCAATTGAACATGGCTGATGGGATCAGATCGGATCTACCGACACTTGCCACCAACTTCAAGAGCTGTTAGCTTATTATGGCGTCTTATTTTGGCATATATAAGCTGGATGATTTTAAACCTCTCACCTGATACTGCCCAGCAGTGGCGTAACTACAAAAATTGGGCACCAATTTAAAATGGAAAAATAGGCTCTTTAATTTCGTATTATATATAAAGATACATTAATATTACTACTGCGTAATTCACTAATAGATAAGAAGTAAGAACAATATTATCTTTTAGGAGAACACATTCTTATTGTGAAGTTGTAATTATTCAGAACATAGGTCTGTGATATTTAATTCATATTTAAAATATCACAGACCTATGTTCTGAATAATTACAACTTCACAATAATAATGTGTTCTCCTAAATAATAAAGTTGTATCAATGTGTCCAAAATTTAATAAAAATGAATTGATAATACTGGCGTCTGCTATCAGTTTACTCAAAGGTATTTGAGATTCTGTAAAAATAAGGTAGATGGCTCTGTCAAATGATGGAACGACTAAATGTATTAATATCAAAAAGGTAACATATAGGATCGAAAATTGTCGCTAAAAATAGTGTCGCTGTAGCTTAGTTGGATAAAGCACCTTCTCCGGTTAGGAAAGAGATCCAGGTTCGCATCCCGGTGGCGCAACAACAATATTTTTCGATAAAATTGATTTTATATGTATATCTTTATAATTAATATATTTAATTCATATTTAACAATATTATCCACTGGTCTCATATAATATGCAGTTTCATGAAAAAATATACGTGTTCTTAGATGATGTGACATTTAAATTTGAATGACGTTGCCGACAACGATCTACAATACCGACCCCGAAGAACACGTGTCCGTTTAGCGAGAAGGCTGGACGAATGGAACGAAGAGTGGGTTTGTTGATAAAATAGAACTTTCGTGCGAGCTAGCGGCGTGGGTGGAGTGCCGGGCGGCTCTTCGCCGGGGCAAATTGAGGAGAATTTATCTCAACGAGGATTGTTAGACTCGGTGAATACGGTATATGAGGCCCCGATGAATAGTCTAGCTGGGACTTGTGTGGAAATTACCGGCGGGCGGCCGTGGAAACCGTGTCGAGATCTTCCTACTTGGACCTGCTCAAGATGGCGCGCCTTCGAAAGTTATCGAAGGCGAGATGGAAGGTTGGTCCGGGCGCATGGCGTCTGGAAGTGTATCTAAAGTGTGCCTAAAAGTGTATCTTCATCAGTCGAAAAACTGGCGAACTTTGTTTGAAAGAACCATTACTTATAGAAAATCTGGAACTTTCTACGTGCTTACAATGTCGGGTTTCTCGTGTTAAATGTAATCAAAGTGTGATTAATGGGTAAATCGAGTGTTGTTATTGTTTGAAACCATTCCCATCCAACCGACACCACACACAGATACACAAACATGCTGAGCCTAGCCGGTGACGTTGCGATGGCGTTCGATCCGTCGGAGCCTGATTTATTTGCAATTTAAAAAATACTTACTTCACGGCGATTGTCTGGTTCCTAACCCGACACATATATGTGGATAATGTTTTCACGTATTTAAGTAAACGTAATTTTATAAATTATATAATTCCATTTCTTGAGGTGGATTACTATTAAAGCTGGGAAAAGTATCGATATTCGCAAAAATATCAATGCGAGTGCATTACATGGCGCTAACTTTTAGTCCCTTATTTGACGTGGGTCCCAATGTACTCCAATGGTATAGTTACACCACTGCTGCCTAGCAAACCTTGGATTGCAGCAGTAGTATTTGTTATAGTGTTGTTTGGCAGGAACTCGACTAAAATAACGCTTTTCACTAAAAATAATCTGTTTAATTTTTCTTGGGAGAGTCGGGATGATGTCACTGAACTGGTCGATGTTCGCTTTCGGGGTGAACGAGACACCCTAGTCTCGTCACCTGTAATAATCTGATCAAGATGACCGTCTTCAACTGGGTGATATTGTTGCAAAACAGTATTTAATAACTAGATATCCTCGTATAGATATTACCTTTACTTTAAGGTGTATGTCATTATTTTCAATCAATAATTTGAATATACAGGGTGGCGCAAAATTAATCACCCGATCGGAAGATGATATAATTTTTGCAAATGGCATCGTACGTCAATCATATTTGACATTTGGGAACTAGACAGGAAATGACAGAAATAAAATTGGATGATTAATTTTGCGCCACCCTGTGTATATTTTGAAAAACTAACAATAAATAGATATTTGCCTATTTCAGTCAGCATCCAGTTATGCATAATATTAATTATGCAACTTGATTTTATTTAAAAAATAAAAATTGATTAATAGAACTTGAGAAAAAGACAATTTAAATAATTTTATATGCTCATTACGACTTTACAGGGAAATATCCGGATACAGAATTTTTGTTGGAACTAACATGATCTACAAACCTGAAGTTAATCAAAGCCAGATCGTTGATGTCAAGAGTGTGGTGATCCATCCAGACTATAATATATTCAACTCTGAATTCGACGCCGCTTTGTTCTTCCTGTCTTCTCCCTTAAAGCTTGGACCCACCGCAAGCCCAGTTGCGCTGCCGTATCAGAGCCAGGATATTCCTAACGACACTCCAGCAATCGCTTCTGGATGGGGTAGTTTACAAGTATGTTCATTTCATTCTGCATAACTCGTAATAAATTAGTAAATCTTTCCACTATTAAATTACTATGGAATAGTCTTATACAAATATACAATAGATTTTCTATATTTTTAACTAAATTATTAGGTAAATACGCGAAGCAGAAATCATAAAACTTTAGTCTAAGTAGTAAACAAAAATATACATGATATACCAATATTAGAAACAGTCCAAATAATTTACTAGGTATGAGCAATAAATATCTGCGCAATATACGCAAATCATTATAACCAACTATAATTGTTATAAAGGTGTCCCAATCAGAGCGCCTTTTTTAACCTTTACCATACCATGATATAAAATACCCGAACGCAGCCATGCTGTTGACTTGTGTTACCGTAAATAACTGTTAGAAAAAATGTTTTTATTAGCTTTAATGGCTCTAATGGCACGAATTTACTATAAATATTGAGCATACAATTTTGAAAAAATTATTAATAACATAATTTAGAGCATTCATTAAGTCGTATACAATGTGTCCTTCCTTCTTATCTGTCTTCATTTAATTAATGAGAAAGAGACAATTATATTTGTATGCTTGTTGTTCTTTTCACTGTGAAAATAGTGTGTGATCTCTGTCTTTTATACCACAAATTGTATTTTTACCAACGTATTAATTTTACAATGGATTGAATGGAAAAAATAACTGTTTTTGTACGATTCCCTTTTCATAATTGGTTTTTCACTAGTCATTCCTAAGCGCTAATATTTTCTTTAGGATTATCTAAAACATGAATTTTATTTTGCATGTATTTACAGAAATATTACAGGTTTAATTATCATGGTAGACCTGTGTTACTGCATGGTTTGGGAAGGGTTAAATATCCCGCCATTTTTCTTTCAAAGTAGGCCATTGAAAAGAAAAAATATTTTTCATTTGTCCATTTTGCGATTAGTAAATATGGAATGATACACGCGTTATTATTATTAAAACTCATTACAAAAATGGTGAAAGCTTTTATAAAACATTTCGTAAACTTCATGGAATTTTCGGTCCAAATTATGTTCTAAAAAAGTCATCAATTAAAAGATTAAATAAAATATTGGAGAAAACTGGTTCGATTCACCCATGCGTCGTAATAGTGGGCGTTTTTTCGAAAACAGTGAGAGCTGCAGTGAGAGCCGCAGTGAGAGCCGCAGTGAGAGCCACAGTAAAGCCACAGTGAGAGCCGCAGTGAGAGAAAGTGTCACTGAAAACCCAAGGACATCAATTCTACATCGTTTTCACGAGTTAGGCATTTCAAGAAGTACCTTACGGCAAACACCATGCAAGATCCTATTAACTCAAAAACATAAACCGGGAGACCATTTTAAGCAAAGAGAATTTGTTAATTGGTTGATTGAACATCAGAGAATGAATTAAAATTTTGCTTATAACACCAAGATCGTGTGATTTGACACCATACTACTTTTTTCTTTGGGAATTTTTGAAGTCAAATGTATATGCCGATAAGCCACAAACGATCATAAAACTTAAGGGGGAGATTCAAAGTGTAATTGTCACAATAACACCTCAATTATGCACCGATTTTATCTTAAATTTCATCAAAAAAGCGAGAGTTTGCAAGGAGAGCGGTTGTGGGTGTTTGATATTTCATCGCATAAATAATCGGAACATTTGTACTTAACAACGAAATAAAAATATTGTGACTTTTCGATTAAATAATGTGATTAATTCAACAATTTAAAAAGGCGCTCTTATTGGGACACCTTTAGTTGAGTATATTAAGGTGTCTGTCTGTTATAATTATCAGTTATGCATAATGCAGTTAATACAAAATAAAAATAGTTTTAGACCCGTTCAATCAAAAATCATATCTTGTAAACATTATCTTATTAGATAGGTCTACATTTAATTAATCATTTACTCTATTTATCATTCATTCTATTTAGAAGATTTTCGATGATCAATAAGGTGTTTAATTCGTCCTTACTGCAGCTCGGTGCATTATTCATTAGTGTTTACACACGTTGTATCGTAATCAATCTAAGAAAATTCTTTGAAGTTTGCAGAAGCAGGTCTAGTCTAGTGTCCGGTGTCGAATGATCTTCCTTCCATTTCAGGAAGGTGGTCCTATTTCTGATGTCCTCCAGAAGGTGACCGTTCCCATCGTTGATCAGGATGTATGCCAAGCCGCTTACGCGAAAAAGAACTTGATGGTTACGATGGCGATGATCTGTGCCGGTCTCATAGATGAGGGAGGAAAAGATGCTTGCCAGGGAGATTCCGGCGGGCCATTAGTCGTGGACGGAACTCTGGTTGGAATCACATCTTGGGGATATGGCTGCGCTCGCCCTGGGTACCCAGGGATATCGACTCGTGTTCCCACCATCAGTAACTGGATCAAAAATCAATTATTAAAATAATCCTTAATGTTAGGAGAACACATTCTTATTGTGAAGTTGTAATAATTCATAACAGACGGTCTTTGAAATTTTAAATATGAACTAAATATATTAATTAGAAAGATATACATATAAAATCAATTTTATCGAAAAATATTGTTGTTGCGCCATCGGGATTCAAATAATGGAACGATTAAATGTATTAATATCAAAAAGGTAACATATAGGTTCGAAAATTGTCGCTAAAATATTGTCGCTGTAGCATAGTTGGATAATGCACCTTCCTCGGTTAGGAAAGAGATCCATGTTTGAATCCCGGTGGCGCAACAATAATATTTTTCGATAAAATTGTTTTTATATGTATATATTTCTAATTCATATATTTAATTAATATTTCATCCTTTGTTTCATAACTTTACAATGCTTAAACTATTAGATGAGTTTAATACGATTTACTGATGTTTAATATTTATTTAATGCATTTATTCGTTACAGCAGTATTTTTCTTTTGTATCAAAATATATAAAAGAAAATGTAAACATGAAGTATTGAACTACCTTACAAATTCTCTTACACAGTAAAATAAAAAAAAAGTTAATACATAGCAATAGTAAATGCATAAATAGTATTACAATAAATAAATAAATCCACCTTGTCCCCTTATTACTCTTATCAAAATAACTGTACAATATTACAATAAATAATATATTAAATATTTATATTTGTTTTGTTTATTTCTTTGGAAAGAAAACTAAATCATTATTAGGCTCCCATTAGCCTATGCAAAATCACATGTAGACAATTTCTCCTAAATTTCGAACCACTATATTTGCAAAAAAAATGTTATGCAATTTTAATATCCAATGCTATAACTTTTGCGCTGGGGAAGAAAATCAGAAAAAACGTAGCCTTACCAGTACAAGGCTATTTTTTGAGTTTTGTATTTATACACGAAGCATTAATAAATCCACACGTGCGCTATACTAAAATGAAAAAAAATATGAGCTGCTCTGCAGCACTGTTCCAAAGAATAATAATAATAATAATTTTGGTTTTCATGGTGCATAATATTTTATTTTCTATGGTGACGCAATGGATATGAAGTGAAAATGTTGACTGAGTATTAATTTGGCTCTGCAATTTATTAAAAATTATAATTTATAAATGATATGAAATATAAATTCTTTAAAATTTAAATTGAAAATACTAATGGAAAAAATTAATCGAATCATGCCATTTACGATAGAGTAAATTGTACGTCATTAAAATACAGTGTTCCGCACAGCTATAAGGCTGCGACTATCGTGGCCCGGGAAAAGGCTTCATGCGGACCCGATCTTTTCCGCGCCAGGGATACTTTCAGTCGTCACCCCGCGCCGCTGGAAACTCGGTTCCCCTGCGCTCGGCGGACCGCCGGGTGTAAGGGGGTCCGAGCCGACACGAGGCTCCGCCCACACGGCCAAGAAGAATAGAATTTAGTTTTTAGATATTAATAAAGAAAGCTGTACGATTTCTATGTTGTGAAGCTGTAAAGTAAAGAGAGCATGAAAGGGGTGATCGCCCGAAGATAATATTACACACCTTAACACTAATTTAAAGGACAAAAAATGATTTTATATGTTTAAGGTGCAACATAAAATTCCCTAGCCATCGTCCCAGCTTGAAATGTATCAGGAATCGTGGAGTAGATTAAGATATTTGAAATAAAATACTCGCGATGCCTGTAGGATAAAAACTAGAATTATTATCAAAAGAAAACACGGAGAAAAATCAGATCTGCCGGCCCTGATGGGGCGGCAGAAAAATGAGCCAAAGTTTTGGACTCTGGCTGCGTTGGACCAAATCGGGGTGGCGTGGGGTCTGTCTGTCCACTCTGATTGCGGGAAGCCTCATACGCTTAGCCTAAATTCATCTTAAATAAAAACTGGTCCAGCGTCTGCAAGAGCATTCTCTTCTCGTTGCTGTGCTCGTTAAGTCAAAATTGTGTTTCACTTATCTCCACCTCGCTTTGACCCTGCTATTCTACTGGACCTTCTGGAATTTCGACTTTGCTGAGACTGTGAACCGAACCTGGAATCTTCTTGACTTTGGCTGCTACACTGGACGACGATTTTGAACCCCCCTGGACCACTGCACGTCGCTGCAGATATCGCATCCGAGATACCAGAGTGAACCAGCGAATCACCCCTATAATACAGTTCTTGTTTCCTGTGTGGAACAGACAGTAATATAATCAAATATCTAACTAAACTAATTAACTAACTAAAAGGCGACCAGAAGTACAAGACACTCGGTCCATGAGGAAGACGATGATGCCAAAATGGAGAACGCACACAATAAATATTGTTTCAATGATACTCTTTTCAAATACTCAGATAATCTATTAAAAACTAGAAAGTTAGAAAAATTATTAACGGTATATTTTGATACTGGAACAAACGAGTAGCATTTAAAAAAGAATATCTAAAGGAATAGCTATGTTCAAAAACTTTAGATCAAATAGGTAGAAAAATTTTCTTTTATACAGCTTTAAAACAATTAAATTTATTACTAATTGAACATTTATTTCCTATTTTCAAAGGTGGGTGGATGGGTGTTGACTGATAGGATACTTTCATCCGCTTGAAGAAATATAACATACCTAATTAGAGTTAAAGAATACAAGATTCATATTATATGATTAGTTATATTTCATTTTTCCTCCTTCGTGTAGTACTGATATATAGTGGCTTCGATCAGATGAGACTAGACTCCACACGTCCCGGTCCTTGGTCACCTTTAATCCCTACTCCAGGGTCATATTAGCCACGAGTAGATGCAATGCATCTGTCCACCGCTGTGGCACTCTTCCAGGTCTTCTTCGGCCCATAGTTGTGGCCGGGATAATCTCCTTTTCTAAGCTGTTACTTTGACGCATAATGTGAGCGAAGAAATTGAAAAATCTTTTCACGGTGAAAAGTATCAAGAATAGGACGATTTGTACAAGATAAACTATGGATTTGTGGGCCTTGAGGTGACTGAAAAGTCCAATCTTCTATCCACGGTTTTGGAGTTTCTTTTTTCTAAAGTTCTAGGACATTTTAGGCGTAGAAATATAGTGGCTGCGGGGTGATCTATGCGTTCTGTTTGCTGTTTTTTGCGTTTTGCGTTTTCTCTTTCTGTTTGCAGCACTCTGTCAATTCTGCTTCGAAGTATTGGGTACCTCTGTGAAACATTGCCCTCCAGCTAGACCTATCTTCTGCAGCTGGTTCCCAAGTATCATCTTTAATATTTGTTTTTTTTTGGTCTCATGTCTAATAGTCCGCTGGACCCCTTGCCCCTTCATCATATTGTTTGCCATAATGGCCTGATAAATTTTACTTTTAGAGGTTTTATTATTATTCTGCTATAGAAAATTTAAAAAAAATTCTAACAGGGCGCATGATTCCTGCTAATAGCGCAGTGATTTAGTGGCCTCTAGGCGAGGACAAGCTTTTTATTATTATTTTTTACTCAGTACAAATTTTGTTTTAAAAAATATACCTATGACTTATTTATTATATGTATTCGTACATACATCGAACCTAACATTTATCCACAGACCAAGATAGCCAACTCTAAAGTAGACAGTCCTGATTTACTTAGACGCATACCCATTCGAGTGCCAGCCAGGTCAACCAGAACTAATCTTACATTTAACCTTCCACATTGCAACACCAATACCAAACATAACTCATTTTTCTACTTATTTACTTTTTCATTCTTTATTTAAATTCTCACCTAAACGTACTAAACATTTTCAGTACTCCTCAATTAAATCTAAATTCAATACATAAACTTTAATGACCTTCATTTATTTTTATCACAAGAGATTTTATTCCCTATCTCATTTTCCTTTTCTTTTTTATAACTTTTATCACTCCTCTATTTTCTGCATTACAGGAGACTGTACATTATTATCATTTTTAAAT